>JARBWK010000011.1:115108741-115123359 GCA_030556195.1 Anolis apletophallus | reverse complement strand
GGGCATGGCGCAGCCTGGCTCTGCCCCCCCCGGCTCTCGCACTCCCAGCAGCTGCTCCCAGCAGGCCACCAACCCCAACCGTTCTTTACTGTGTTAGAGTGTCATTTTTGTGTCATTTTGGTTGGTGGTGTGCCCCGGATTTTTTTAATGTTAAAAAGTGTGCCGTGGCTCAAAAAAGGTTGGGAAACACTGATTTAGAAGATCGGAATGGACCTAGCAGCAGCTGTACCCCATGAACTATTTTGTGTCTAACCCTTTAATACAGTGTTTCCTACCTTCCCCCCCAGCTTTTAATTCATAGTTGTCAGTGTTAATTCCATAGATTTTTTTTTAAAAAAAATACGGAATAGGCGCACTGCTCAGAGGTTTTGCTAATCAAGATTCAGAAAGGTAAAGTATCACTTGTGACTTCCTTGTAGTACATAATAAGCCAATTTAATTTAGAAGATGTTTTATACGAATTTTAAATAGAGGCGGAAAAACCAATACAGTATATAGAAAGAAAAACTAAATGTTAATGTATTTTTTTAAGGATGTGGATTTTTATCTAATGCAAAAATATTACGTCTTTTTCTATATATAGTGTATAATAGAACACCAAGAACAATGCGCTGGATAACTCTGGTTATGGATTAGTACGCTCTTTAAAGATTTGTTACTTTTTACAGTAATATTTAATGAATTAGAAGTCTTTGACGACTGTGTTATACACTTTGTAGTTTTGACTTCCCAATGGGATTTTCTCTTAATCTTTTCGCATCAATAGCAATCAAGGCTGGCTAGAAGGTGTTACAGGAACACTAAGGTTTATTTATTTGGTGTCAAAAGCATTGCATGAATAAATTAGTATAAAACTGATGAAATAGAGGGAACACAAGTGGATAAGTAATTTTAGGCCAAAAACGAGCAACAGCTACTGCATTGTCTGCAGCTTGAAAGAGGCAGGGCATTGTGGGCAAGCATACAGAGGTGGATTTATTTGTTCTGCTCCACAGTCTCACAAGGTGAAGTGTGCCGTCGCACCCGGTCTATATACTCAGGAGGGGCAAGGACATAGGCTCTCTCTCCCGGAGGATTGCTTCTTGCCTTCCTTAAGAGCAGGGGTGCCCACACTTTCTCAGCATGCGAGCTACTTTTAAAGCAATGAAGTAAAAAAAATCTACCTGCCCCCGCCGCGCGCGCTTTCGGCGTCGTGCGTGCGGTTTTGTCGCCGCGCGGACGTTCCTGCTGCTGCCTTCTGTTCGCGTGGCGCTTCTTCCGCCCTCGGAGCATTGCGGGAAGAAGGGAGCGCAAGGCGGGCGATGACCCGCTGATCTTTTCAGCGCTATGGATTGTCCCCAGAAGGAGTGGGTGGGGCCTGTCCAGGCAAGGGAGAGTGCACATGCACGGAGAAGGGTTGGCGACACGCCCACAGCTTCGTTGATTGGCTCAAGGCAAGTAGGGGGAGGGTCTGCACGGCGCTGGGGATTGGCCTCCATGCTGGGTGGGCGGGGCCTCCCTCCCAATTGGGGGTGGGGCATTGTAAAAGGGCCCTTGGCGCGCACGATGGTGCCGTCCCTCAGAAGCACCGAGGCGCCGGAAGGGAGAGCAGCGTGGTTGCGATATTCGAGGCGCGGCTGGTACAGGGCTTGCTGCTGGAGAAGGTGCTGGACGCGCTGAAGGACCTGGTCACGGAGCACTTCCGGATGAGAGAAAGGCAGGGCGGAGTGCGAGGTGGGGCCTCCGGAGCCCCCGCCTTGCGCTCCCTCCTTCCCGCAACGCTCCGCGGGCGGAAGAAGCGCTGCGTGGGCGGAAGGCAGCGGCAGGAGCACGCGCACACGGCAGAAGCCCCTCATTTGGAGATCGACTTCATTTGGTCTCAAGATCGACTCGTTGATCGCAATCGACTTCCTGGGCAGCCCTGCTTTAGAGGCTTGGGCTCCCAAGGACCAATCTGGACAAACAGATTTTATTGCTTAAAACAGGGCTGTCCAACTGGCGGCCCCCGGGCTGTATACGGCCCCCCAGCCCCTTCCCCACGGCCCCCTACCCTCCTGCAAGATATCTGCCTTTTAAGATTTAAATTTTTTTAAAAAAAAATTTGAATATTTTTTTGGAATATTTTTTGGAATATTTTTTATTTATTTTTTCGTGGCGGGGGGGGGGGTGAGGGGCGGGGCAGGGAGGAGGAGCAGGCTCTCTTCCTCCTCCTCCTACTTCCCTCCCTCCCCCCCTCTCTCTCCCTCCCTCCTTCTTTCTCTCTTTCCCCGTTCATTCCTTCCCCCTTCCACCCCCTGAAGGAAAGAGGGAAGGAGAGAGAGAGTGCACGAGTGAGAGGGGCGTGGCCAGAGCAAAAAGGGGTGGGGCCAAGTTCGAGCACGGGGGTGCTCACCCATTCCCTTCCGGCTTCCTCCTCTTCTGAGGCTTCGTGCCAAGTTTGGTCCTGATCCATCATTATTTGAGTCCACAGTGCTCTCTGGATGGAGGAGAACTACAACTCCCAAACTCAAGGTTCAGTACTTTCTGTTGCTCTCATGAGAGTTTAGGTTTGATTCAACATGGCTGAGGAATGCTTTGATTGTGTTTTCCCCTTATGGCAGAAGGAGATTGGACTGGATGGCCCTTGGAGGTCTCCTATTCTAGGAACCCATTGTAATTATCATCATCATCATCATCATCATCAGAGGCTGAATGGTCATCTGTGAGGAATGCTTTGATTGTGTTTTCCCCTTATAGCAGAAGGAGATTGGACTGGATGGCCCTTGGAGGTCTCCTATTCTAGGAACCCATTGTAATTATTATTATTATTATCATCATCATCATCATCATCAGAGGCTGAATGGTCATCTGTGAGGAATGCTTTGATTGTATTTTCCCCTTATGGCAGAAGGAGATTGGACTGGATGGCCCTGGATGGCCCTTGGAGGTCTCCTACCCAGGAACCTGTTGTTGTTGTTGTTGTTGTTATTATTATTATTAGCAGAGGCAGAATGAATATTATGCCTTATCATTCAGGGTTATAGGCCTGTGTGGAAGGGCCCTGGCTTCTTATTTGACTTCCTTTCCACACATCTGAATAAAATCCCATGTTATTTGCTTTAAACCAGATTATATGAGTGTGGACTCCGATAATCCAGTTCAAAGCAGGTATTCTGGGTTATATGGCTGTGTGGAAGGGCCCTGAGTCCACACTGCAATATAATCCAGTTCAAAGCAGGTTTTGTGGGGTTTCCTGCCTGGATATTCTGAGTTATATGGCTGTGTGAAGGGCCCTGAGTCCACACTGCAATATAATCCAGTTCAAAGCAGGGACTGGGATTTAAGACTGGGATTTTGGTGTTCATCTCTATCTCCAAGTCAAAGCCCCGTGTCCTCCACAGACACCTCCAAGGCGGGGAGAGGGCGGAGCTGGGGAGGGGGTGGGGCAGGGGTGGAGCCAGGGAGGGGGCGGAGCCTGGGCAGAGCCAGGGAGGGGGCGGAGCCGGGGGCGGAGGCAGACCCTTCGGCCCCCCAGGTCATCAGTAACTGGAATTCCGGCCACAGGTCCGGTAGAAGTTGGACAGCCCTGGCTTAAAACATGAGTTATCAGCATTTGGGCACTTTACTTTGTTCTCCAAAGGATAAAGAAAAATACTTTACAGTCTCTTAGTTGCTTAGGTCCTGGAAGCTTCAGCTGGATGGCTCTCCAAGTCCTCTCTGTCTTTGTAGCCTTGAGGTAAGGACACTTGATAGCCTATACTGAAGGTATGGGACTTTCCTCTGGATGCCAGCCGACTAATTCAAAGGCGCTTGGGTCTCCTCAGACCTACCCAGCCATCTAATATGTCGGGCTTTCCGTATGAGACTCAGGGACTCTTGTGTTGAGAGATGGGTTAACCAAGGCTGACCCGGGCAAACCTTCAGATATATCCTCTTCTGGAGAGATCCAAGAAAACTCTGAAAGAAAATGGCTAGATTTTCCAAGTCCCTGGGAAAAGGGGCAGAACAAACTCAATTGAGCTCTATTAACAATGATTGACAGGTATTAGGGACCAATCAATGCAACCAAACTTTTGCAAGCAGTGCAAAACTAAACAGGATTGCAGAAACACAATATAACTGTTGTAAGTCAGGCCTCGGCGTCACCTGATAGCAGAGCTGTAGCAGTTGCTGAGTTATCACCAGCTGAAAGCAGCATGGAGTTGGGAGGGGCTGATGAGACTGTAGAAACTGGAGTGAGTAGAAAACGGAATGCAAGCAATTCCAGCTCTGATGAGTTTGAACAGAGGAAAAGGATTCGACAAGTACTTACAGCCCCCGCAGATTCAGAGTCATTTGAGGGTTTCCCTGGAGATGTGGAACTGGAGTCAGAAGAAAGTGATGCTGAGTTAGACTGGACTTTGGTAAACGAAGTTAAAGATATATGTAATGCTGACTCCAGTAGTGAGACGTTTATGGGGTTTGACAGTGACAAAGATTGGCCCTCTGAAACTTCTGGGAATGACTGGGAAACACTAAGTTTTGAGACACGCTGGGAGACTTGGAGAAACGCTAACAGGGTGTCAGCTGCTGAGAGGCATGCAGCTGCTTCATCTAATCTAGAAAGGTGTGACTCAGATGAGTCTGATCTTTAGGGTTATAAATTGTGGGTTTGGGAAATGGCTCCTTGCGGCAGGCAAGGAGTTGAGTCTGATGTCCTGTTACCTTGGCATCCTGTTTACTTTGGCTTCCTGTTACCTTGACATCCTGATATCTGGTATCGTGTTCCTGACTACTCCTACAGCCATGTGTTCCTAGTGGCGGGGCTTGACTCCGCTGGATCTTCTCTCCTGTTGAACCTTGGACTGTCTCCTCGTTTTCCTCCATCATTTCTCCTGCCCTTGACTTCGGACCGGTTACAGACTTCGCTTTTTGGATCATCCCACAAAGGACATCGCAGAGAACGTCCCTGAGTTTGTTTTGGCTTCTCTTGCAGTGGTTTCTTTGGGGTTTCACTGGGTTTTTGTGGGTTTTTGCCAGTTTGGCTAGATTTTTGTTGGTCCCCTTTCTTGTAAAACAAACCTTTCGTTACCCCCTTTTACATCTGGGCTTGGCTCTAATTGGCGTCTGAGTTACAACAATAACAGTGCAAAACCTTATAAACTCAATGTGCCGTCACATGAAGGATTCTTCTAGGTCGTGCCATTTTGCCCGATCGTCTTTTGATCTGCCCACTCCACTTCTGAGTCTGTTCAGGGACTTCCACGTTGCCCAATCTTGGTTTGCTCCTGGAGGCAAACTAAAGTTAAATATGTGTGTCCATTTCATAAATCACAATGTTATTTTTTTGGTTCTTTCTTTCGAGATGATAGCCATGTCTTGCATGATAGAATGTTATGGAAACATGCTGTATTCCATCCCATGGAAAATTCTTTGCCTAAGGTTATATATTATGTTAGAATGCCAAATATAATAACTGTTGAGCTAACATCTCCAAACAGATGGTGAGGCAACTTGGCTAAGATTTCAAAATGAACTGTCCTGAACATTTCATTCATTGTGAACTTGTTGAATATTTCCTTTTATTCCTCCTCAAAACTACCATAAGGAATGGTCATTTATAAAATGTTTAAACGTATCATTTAATATTTAGTGTTTTAATTTAAAAGTGACATGGTGGGCAAGCTCTCAACTTTGGTAAATGATTCCCAAAGTGTTTCCTATTTCTGCCTTAAATAAAGCGTTATAATGTCGAAATTTCCGAAGGCTTCACAAGAGTCTGGAGTAACAAACACCTGAGGCAAAGCACCAAAAATCAGTGTGTACAGAGCTATCGTGCTGTCTATTCTCCTCTATGGGTCTGAAACATGGGTCACCTATCGCCAACACCTATGACTCCTCGAACGCTTTCATCAGCGCTGTCTTTGCACAATCCTAAATATACACTGGACCAACTATGTGACTAAAGTTGCTGTTCTTGAGCAAGCAGGGATCACCAGCATTGAGGCCATGCTATTGAGAACACAGCTGCGCTGGGCAGGGCATGTCTCTAGGATGATCACCAACAAAGGTCCAGCCTGGCCTCACTTTGGGAGGCATGGAGACACACTCTTCTGCCTTCAGGGCCTAAAAAGGCTTTAAAAATGGACATTGCAAGCTTGGGCCCTGAAGATAGAGATAAAGCCTTCCCACATGCAGGGAGACCCAGGATATAGCTTTAAGAATGAGTTCAGGACTCAGAAGAGGGTGAACTCAAACAAGTTTATTTGTTTAGCAACCAGGAAAAAATGCTGGTGGCCCAAAATACTCGGTTGGTTGCAAAAGAAGTCCTTGAAGAAGGTATTACAATCACTTGCCTCTTTGTATTGCAGAGTGATGGTATCTCTCTTGATCCCAGGTTCTTCTGTTGCTTTCTGGCCTTTGTAGATGCACTAAGTTCTGTCAAAGCCCAAAAATCCACAGTCTCTGGTGAGGACGGGTCCTCCTATGGGCTGCAGCTTGGTTGAGAGCGAAGGAAGACTTAATAGGTGAACTAAGTTGCTTTTTTGCAGCAGAAGTTTAGGTTCCACCTTGTTATGTCCGTGAGTTCTCTGGAATGAGGCCAGAGAGGAAGTCCTGCCTCTCATGTGACCTCTGAAAGCGGAGGAGTTAGGGGCGGTGACGTCAGGTATGGAGCCAAGACACCACTCCTCCCCTGAGTGACTGCATGGCCACAACAATAGAACAAAGACCCTTGCAGGTAAGGGCAGCAAAATACAAATACAGATATGAAATCAGCCCCATGGGAGCGTCACACACACTATCCACAATGCTGTGGCCTCTTTCGAGAAGTCACGCCGAACAGGTCTCGAAGAGAAACGACAACGTAGAAAGAACCGCAACCTGAAAACAACATCACCCAAGGAGACTTAGAACATAAGAACATAAGAAGAGCCATGCTGAATCAGACCTCAGCCCATCTAGTCCAGCATTCTGTATCACACAGTGGCCCACCAGTTGTACACGGGGATCTCGCGCAGAAGGGAGGGCAAAACCCTGACCTGCTCCCAACCCCCCACAACCAGTACCCAGGGAAATCCTGCCTACCTCAACCAACTTTTACAGAACTTTCTGCTGTGCTTTCTGCAACCGGACTTGCCTATCTCAGATTGGCCTTTTTAGTCATCAACGCACTTGTAGAAAGCGTGGGATGAGTCCTTCCTGAATCTTGGTTCATGAAGAAAAGCCAAGATAATGTCAAAATACATAACTTTTCTGATTGGGAAAATTAACCTCCACGAAAATTTTCCTGCACGGAGAACGTATGGTGTGACTTCAGACAGGAAAATATTTATGAAGGAAATAGAAGGGGCAAGTTGCACAAGGTTTTAAATAATCTTATACTTGGTTAAATGAAGAGCAGTTGTGTTGCTGTGAGTTTTCCCAGTTGTCTGGCCATGTTCCAGAAGCATTCTCTCCTGACATTTTGCCCACATCTATAGCAGACAACTAGGCATGAGAAAAATGAAACGGAAATTAAAAGGATTCGTAAGAGATTCGTATGTAATGGGACTTTTACGGATCGCTGCCGCGAACCCGGAAGTAGACTTCCTTTTACAGTCCTTGAGGCCAACAATTTGCGTTATGATCGTAATAAATTCTTAATTATTAATTAATTATTGTACTACGTACTCACTTCTCCCTGTCTTCTCCCCCTCATTTCCTTCCCGCCTTCATTCAGCTTCTTCTTTTTCCCGCATCTCTAAGGGGAACTGGAAGTGACGCTGCTGCTAGGTAGGCAATGCATTCTGGAAAGTGTAGTCCTCCACGCTTTCCCCCCTCCTTCTCTTCCCCGTTGCTCTGCTGCCATGCCCCATCGCAGGGGCCAGCTTCACACACACACGCGCGCGCGCTTCTCCTCCTCTCTCTCCCTGCGCTCTCTCAGATGCGTCTCTTCCCCGTTGCTCTGCTGCCATGCCCCATCGCAGGGGCCAACTTCAGCCCTCCAGGTACGTGTTTTGGACTTCAACTCCCACCATTCCTCACAGCCTCAGGCCTCTTCCTTTTCCTCTCAGCCTGGGCAAACTTGGGCCCTCGCTCCCTCAGGATCGGGGTGAGAGAGAGGCAGCGAGGAGCGAGGGGGGGGCCTCCTCCTCCTTTTCTTTTGCTGCTTCCAAGAATAGAATACCCCCCTCCCTCCCTTCCTCCTTCCCTCCCTCCTTATTTGGAGAGTCCCATCTAGAATTCAGTGTGGTTTATTCAAGTTTTGGCCTACAACTCCCAGAAATCCCAGCCAATTTACCAGCTGTTAGGATTTCTGGGAGTTGTAGGCCAAAACCATCTGGAATGCGCATGCGCTGGCATACGAATTACTAACGAATTTCGTTAGTACTTAAGTTACATTTTAGAAATTTTTGGAAATTTTTTGTTAGTCTTTCTTTTACTAATCAAAAAAAAATCCCCCCCCCCCATTTGATTTTAGAATCGCCATTTTTGGGTTCTAAAACATGCCTACAGACAACCTCAGAGGTTGTGAGGTCTGTTGGAAGTTAGGCAAGAGAGGTATATGCTGTACTTCCCCATCCCAGAAAGATTAAGAAACTCCTCAGATTTCTTACTGACTCCGTTGTACTTGTTTTATTCCTGCATCAATACTGGATAGATATAGGTACATTTTTTTAAAGGAGGTTTAAATTGCCGTATTTCTAGTGCTGGATTAGCAATGTTGATCTAATGCAGAAGTGGTGCACATATTTACCCCCAAAGGCTGATGCACAGCTAGGTTCTTCCCAACACTAGGCAACATAAAATGTCGATTCTAAAATCAAATGGGGATTTTTTTTTTTATTTGCTATGGTGAGGGTTGAAAAAAGTTGCAGCAATCTCCGAAGGACCCCCTACCTGCTGTTTCCAGTCTAGTAGGATTAAAACAAGTCATATTTACTTGGATTCTATTAACATGAACAGTGCCCCTAGGCAAACTGAGCAGACATTAATTGGGTAGCTGCCAAGGCCAACAATGTTAAAAAACAAAACACAAAAACATGTGCGTTTAGGTGGAGGGTTGCAACAAAACCCCACGGACTGGTTAAAGAGTGTGTAAGCATCAGGCAGCAAACTTTTTCCCTGCTCTGTCTAGTACTTGATTCTGAGAAAAGTGGAAATAAGAAAGCTATTTTGATGATATTGTCCATTTTATGCAAGGTTCCTTTCATGGGAATATTTAAGTGAATACATGGCAAATACAAACAAAAAACAACGTGATATATAGATTGACACACTGGTATGTTCTGTCTACTGTGTGGTGTCTACTAAAAAGTAATACTATGCCTTTCTAAGTTTACTGAGGCTTATGGAATCCCATAAACATTTCTGGGAGAAAAACTCATGGAATACAATGGGATTTGCTTTTGAATAGACACATAGAGACTTACATAGATTGGATTACATGGATAGCATTGCATAGATAGACTTAGGATGGATCCACACGTTCCTATATCCCAGATTATCTGCTTATTTTATCTATTAGTGTAGACTCAGACTGGATCTACACTGCCCTATATCCCAGGATGTGGTTCCAGATTATCTGCTTTGAACTGGATTATATGAGTCTATACTGACAGATAAACAGATAGTCTGTGATCAGGTCCTGGGATAGATGGCAGTGTAGATCCAGCCTCATATTGAAGGCGAGCCCCAGAAAGAGCCCACCTGCAGCCTAATTGGTTTGACCTGCAGCAGGGAGTTCCAACATTCCTGCACATGTGGTC
Organism: Anolis apletophallus; assembly: GCA_030556195.1. NCBI lineage: Eukaryota > Metazoa > Chordata > Lepidosauria > Squamata > Anolidae > Anolis > Anolis apletophallus. The sequence goes on along the minus strand of JARBWK010000011.1, from coordinate 115,113,673 downwards.
TGGCATCTCTAGCACCAAAGGCTGGGATTTGGCATCAAAATACCTCCAGCCATTTCTACCTCTCTATTTTCTTGCCTCACTTAACCTGAAGCCATGGACTCTTTGTGCACGGAGTTAGATGTGGACAGGCCAACAGGGGCAAGCCCTGAGCGGTTTGGGAGACATTGTTTTCCAAGGACTTCCGTGTGTTTGGACTCTCCTCTGGCTATTAGCAAAAAGGACTTTTCTCTTATAGTTTTCCTAAGGACACAGATGGACTTTCCTCAAAGCATATGGATTTGATGCTTTTCAAGATCATATAGACTTGCTTTCCACCCCTTGAAACCCTCCTATATAATTTTCCTGCATGTTTTCCTCCCTCCCCATGTGTAAAATAATATGAAGAAATACTACATGTTTGTGAAAGACGCAGCGGTTGTTTTGAGAGCAGGATGAAACCACATTCCTGGCTGCCCCCTTAATCCAATCATTGGAGCAATTTGCATGACAGAGGACTTTTTCTGGTTTTGGAGAAGGTTCTCTCCTCCCCATTTTTGAAAGACTCCCTTTGTTTCATAAATGCTGGACCCTCTGAGATTAGCCTCGTCCTGTGTTTATAGAACGTATGGCATAACTATATTTCATATTTCATAACCGGCTGTCACTATTGGCCTCGGAAACCAACACACAGCTACAGTTATTTCATTTGTTTACCATCCAGAAGGCTGAAACTTCTCATGGATAGAATCTGCATGTGACCCTTTGTCAACAAGGGAGGGTCGTTAAGGACAATTCCTGTTTTTCACCAAGAACAAAAGAATTCCTTTGGTTCGAAAGGTCCGGGGCTCAGATCTTCATTTACATATGGACATGATCTAAACAAGAAAACTCCAGCTGCTCTTTGTTTTGAACACATTCCTGTCCCTCGCTTCCCATTCGCCAGGACAAAAGCGGCGCTGTTTCACGATTGGTTCCCGTTACAGCTGGCTTCCAAGGTTCCAACCAATCATCATGAAGCCTACAGCATGCAGGGGCGGGAAAGTTTGAATTTGACAGCTCTGTAAAGTGTATAAAAATGGCATATATTTTCAATGTAACTTTGACTGCATTGCAACAAGGAAACTGCCAGGGGCGGTCTCAGGTAATTTTAAATGGTAGGCGAACATTATTTTGGTGCCACTCCCAAAAAAACATTATTTTGCCCCCATGTAAAACAAATATACAATTATAATATCACAATACCATTAGTAGTATTATATTGTATCAATGTATATACAATATATTATACCATACTCATACTATATTATATCATAATTATATTATACTACATTACAATATAATTATATTATAATATATTGACATTATAATACAATATAACATTCTATTATATTATTATTATAAAACAATAAATAAAATTATTTATTTAAATAAAATTATCCTCTACTAAATATTTTCATTACTCCTATAAAACTCAAATAACCCAAAATAAAGTAAAATAAAATATTATATATTACTATTTTGTACAATACCACTATACTGCAATATTGTTTGTAATATTACATGTAATATAAAATATATCGCTATTCTATTATTATATTGTATTTTTATTATATTGTATGACAATATTAAGCAGTACTGTATAATAATCAACAAGAAATGCCATGTAAATGCATCAAAATCAGAATATATTACCTCCCACCCGTCTCATAATCCATAGGAGTCTCCCATAAGTCCAAAATTAGGATCCCAATGCAAATGTAAATAGAAAAACAGCCAAAATGTTCAAATGAGGTCAAATACAGGCAGCGCGGCCTGGCCAAACTTGGGCCCTCCCTCCCTCTAGGTGTTTTGGACTCCAACTCCCACAACTCCTCATAGCCTCAGGCCCCTCAGATCTAGACAGAAATAGTGCCGAAGAAAGGAAGGAGGGAGAGAAGAGGTCACAGAGGAGGAGGAGGAAAGCCCTTCATTCATTCCTTCACTTACACTTCCTTCACTGATTCTTTTCTCCTTCCCCGCAAACGCGCGCGCGGCGGAGACAAAAGGAGAGGGGAAGCACTCCCTGCCTGCTTTGCTTACAGGCTTCTGCACAAGGGAGCTACTGGGCATGTGCAGAGGTTTTCGCGGATGTGCAGTTGCTCCTGTGCTCAACTTCAGCTCTGGAGCAACTGCCCCTGCGCGAAAACCTCTGCGCATGCCCAGAAGCGGCGTCGGAACACACAAGGCTGGGGCCAAAAGCAGGCAGCTGCGGCGCTGCCTGAGGAACATCGTCAGGGCCAGGATGGTGCCCCATGCGGCCAGGATGGAGCCCCCTTCCCAGATGGCGCCCTAGGCGGCCGCCTACTTGGCCTACCTTGTAGGACCGCCCCTGGAAACTGCAGTGGTCATCCTCCTCAGCTGACAATAATAAAAGCTTCAGTGGCACCTTCTTCCAGACTTCTTTGGTGAGATCATTTGGTTTTATTTGCTTTTAAAACTTCACCAGGGGTTCTGCTGAAATCCTCGCTTTAGGGGTACTTCTGGGCCTCTGCCCCCCTTGGGCCAGGCTATTCTAAATTGTTCGGTAACAATTTAATCCAGTTCAAAGCAAATATCTGGGATCACTTCCTGGGATATAGAACAGTGCAGAAGGGCCCTTGGCGTGAGAATTGCAAAGAGGGCACATGCACTTCTAAAGTTGCTTTGTGGGCTGCATCTCTGTCATAGCCCAATTGTATTTTAAGGTTTTTTTGTGCTGATCATAGTCACTTGTGCATTTTATAGATTCTAGAGGCGGTTATACTATGTATTTTTTAATGCAAGTTTGAAATTATTTCTTAATTGGACAAAGGGCCTTAAAGAAATCACAGGAGTTCCAAAAGAAAGCAAAATTGCCCATAAACTTTTTCTAATAGAGTGGAGTCTCACTTATTTTATTTATTTATTTCTTCGATTTCTACACTGCCACTCCTGGAGGCTCGGGGCGGTTTACAGAAAGAGTTTGAATAAAACAATACCTAATAAAATCAAGGAAATTAAAAATTCCCACATCACTCAAAGGCCTGCCTGAATAGGTGAGTCTTGCATGCTCTGCGGAAAGTGTCCAAGTTACGCAGAACACGAGTCTCAGGCGGCAAAGCGTTCCACAACACCGGGGCAATGATGGAGAAAGCCCTTCACCAAGTTGTCGTCAGGCAGAAAGATCTTAGGCTGGGGATGTCTAAGAGGTTCTGGTCCTCTGACCGTAGTGATCTCGGGGGATTATATGGAATCTGGTGATCCTTTAGGTACACTGGCCCCAGACCATATATCCAACCTTCACTCACTCAACATTCTTTATTATCTAACACAGTCTGCCTCTTGGCTGGATTCACAGTTGTTTCAATACATTGCAATGTTTTAGTGCTAAATTAGTAAATACAGTAATTACTACATAATGTTACCGTGTATCGAACTGCTTTTTTTTGGTTCATTTGTTGTAAAACACGATGTGTTGGTGCTTAATTTGTAAAATCATAACAGAATTTGATGTTTAATAGGCTTTTCCTTAATTCCTCCTTACTAGCCAACATTTGCACTTATCCAATGTTCTGCTGGCCCATTTATGTTGGATAAGTGAGACTCTAGTGTATTAAAAATGTTGGGAACATGCTCAGAGGGGCTTAAAAGGACAAGGGAGGGGAAGGGAGGGGGGAGAAGAGGAGGAGGCCAGGAGCAAGCACCGCTGCAGAGCATGCCTTCGCTCTCTTCCTCCTCCTCCCTTCCCTTCCACCTCGCGCGCTCCCCCCTCCTCTTTTGCCTCGCTCTCTCTCACCCCTCCCTTCTCTTCTGCCTTGCTCTCTCTCCCCCTCCCTTCTCTTCCAACAACTACAATCCCCAATTGTCAAGATCTATCCCCCAACTCCACCAGTGTTCACATTTGGGCATATTCAGTATTTGTGCCAAGTTTGGTCCTGATCCAACATTGTTTGAGTCCACAGTGCTCTCTGGTTGTTGGTGAACTACAACTCCCAAACTCAAGGTCAATGCCCACCAAACCCTTTTAGTGTTTTCTATTGGTCATGGAGTCCTGTGTGCCACATTTGGTTTAGTTCCATCATTGGTGGAGTTCAGAGTACTCTTTGATTGGGGGTGAACTATAACTCCCAGCAACTACAACTCCCAAATGACAAAATCAGTCTTTTGACTGATGGTCCCTCCTTGGGTTAGTATTAGTATATTTTGTCAGAGTGTGAAATTTGTGGCCAAATTTGGCAGCAACTTGTCCAGTGGTTTTTGAGTTATGTTAATCCCACAAATGGACAGCTGTTGAGCAAGACCTTCGTGTGTGTCTTTCTGTCTGTTGTGTTCATCGAAACAGGCCCAGGTTTCACACCGAGTGTATAAATACATTCAAAAACATATTAACTATATGTATTACTGTGTCAGAGTGTCATTTTGTGTCATTTTGGTTGGTGGTGTGCCCCAGGATTTTGTAAATGTAAAAAATGTGCCGCGACTCAAAAAAGGTTGGGAAACACTGATATAAGATATATCAGTTGCATTTTTCTCATTTCAGTAATAGACAGGTATGGGACTCTACGGATCCGTTACTGGCACGTGGCATTGGCTGCATTGCCTTCTGAATCTGGAAATGGCTAAAAGTCTAGTTTCATACTAACATTTCATTTGGGAATGGAATCAAGACATTGAGAGATTGTCCATATTCTTTTAAAGGAACTTCATGATAAAACACTCTCATAAACGCTCTCTATTATTTAACATCTATATGCGTCCACTTGCTCAGTTGGTGCATAGCTTTGGGCTGGAGCGCCATCAGTACGCTGATGATACCAGCTCATTCTGAGGATGAGGGGCAGGCCGGAACTGTACCCAATAATTTCCATCTCTGCCTCGAGGCCGTTACTGAATGGCTACGAGCCAGTAGGTTGAAGGTGAATCCAGCGAAGACGGAGATCCTTTGGCTGGGTCGTC
>JARBWK010000011.1:113747009-113775420 GCA_030556195.1 Anolis apletophallus | reverse complement strand
TCTTCGTGTTGTGTAGATTCATCCATAAGTTCTATGTCGTCAGGCTGGTTAGAGCTTTTCATCTTTTTCTGCTGACAGTTGCAGTCACATTCCAATAGATCACCATCATCCATCCAATAAGGCATCGCACTAGTCCTGTTCAGCAGCACAGGTGGTTTACTGAATCCCCACGCTTCAACGATGCCTGGAGCCTTTTTTAGTTCAACGCGTCTTTGAGGAGTAGCCATATTCTCCGTTTGTCGGCTTTCTTTCTCAGAAACCGTCCGTCTTTGAGGAGTAGCCTTCTTCCTGCAGCGCTGTCCGTGTCTGCTAGACCCCTTTTTTTTTTGTACCCTGGTGCTATCCCCTATTGGTCCTTGGGTCACACGTGTAGTGGCTCATTTGCATGAGGGTATGGCCTAAAGAGCATATGTCTGGACATGTCCCCCTGTCGGTGACGTGTCCACAGGCTGTTTGAAGACGCAACAAAGCATTTGATGTAATATAATAACACAGAGTCATTTTTTTTTCAAAGTACAATTCATTTTTATTATTATTATTATTTACTGGTAATTTCATAGTTCAAATAACAAGTCTGAATAAAATCACATGTAAATTCTAGAATTTCCAAGTCTGAAGGTTTAAGTAATTTTTTAAAACTTGTGTAGGCTCTATCAGAATGCTGAATTTTTGAAATTAAAAACAGCAGATAATCCACAGCATTGTTTGTAAGGGTTAATTCATTCAGGCTATAGGCTAAAACAAGAATGGTGTGAATGACATTTTTAAAACAGAGCTTGGAACAGATGTCTTTAAGGTAATTTGCCATTTTTCTTCTATTATAAATCAGACAATCATGACTTTCCTGTGAAGGATAATGTTCTTTGCAACCCAGGCAAAGCTCCTTCATTTTTTCTTGTAAAAGCTTCTTTAGAATTGAATACAAAGCCACTCTGATCACACCCCTCATACTCCCCCGGCGCTTTCTCGGCATCTTGAAATCCATGCCCAAAATTTGCTGCATTTTCTCAGCTCCAGACAATGTTGGCCATTCCAGGACATTCTAAAAAGAAAAGAAAAAAACACATTTCTTTACAACATTTAACAGACCTGTTTTTTCCCCTAAATCCCCTAAAAGTCAATTTACAAACCTGCATTATTTCTATGGCCGCCAATTTTTGTAAATAAACCGTGGAAGGACTGGGCACAGCCTGACCTTGCATGACTGTACTGTTCACATCCTGATCTTGCAGGGGTGTGCAATTCTGGAAAATAACAACAGGGTACATTAAATCTGTGGGGCCCTATCACTGTAATAAGACACATGTGTTGTAAGGCATTTTATCTTTACCTGAACGTTCTGCTGTAAATCTTCTGGTGGAAGATTTTCTTTATTAGAATCCATCTCCACATATTCACCGCATGTATCCACCGTTTGGCATTTTTCTTTCTCAAAAACCACACGTCTTTGAGGAGTAGCCATGTTCCTGCAGCGCTGTCCGTGTCTGCTAGACCCCTTTTTGTTCCATGCAGCCGTCCCTATTGGTACAACACAGCTGCCTGTGCCATTGCCCACTATAGCATAAAACATGTCCAGACATGTTCCGCGGTCGTCCTCTAGGGGGCCGGAATCGTCGCCATCTTGTGGGTGGGGCTTAGACCGGATGTGATGTAATATTGTGGGTGTGGTTTAGCCCCATCTGGTGGGAGGAGCTTATACCGGATGTCCCGCCTCTGGCCGGAAGCCCCGCCTTAGCCCCGCCTACAGTGGGCGTGGCCACCTGTCACTTTTGAGTTTGACATAACCTACCATTTCCTACTACTGCCTTGCTTAAGGTGAACCAGGGTCCTAAGCTCGTACAACCAATGAATTGGGTTCTTTCCATTGTAGAATACAGGAAACTGCTGGCTGAAATCGACGAAGGACTGGTGACATCGGGAGACTCTTTCTACATCCGCTTGAACCTGAGCATCTCCAGTCAATTGGACTGCTGCACCCTCTCAGTAAACTGTGACGAGATCCTTCATGTCCTCGACACCATGTACCAAGGGAAGTGTGAATGGCTTTGCGCCCGAGTTGACCCCTTCACTGACAGGGATTTGGACATTGGGACCATCCCCAATAGCAGCAGGTGAGCAAAGTATAAACCTCCTCATCCCCAGACACTACGAATCCAAGTACATTGGATGTAGGAATATTTGGTGACTATAGTAAGCAGAGAGAGTATGGTGCCATGCCTTTAGTGTTAAATGAAGACACCATGAGACCAGGGTTAGTTCAAGACACCAAGAGACCAGGGTTAGTTCAAGGCACCAGGAGATCAGGGTTAGATCAAGGCACCAGGAGACCAGGGTTAGATCAAGGCACCAGGAGACCAGGGTTAGATCAAGACACCAGGTGACCAGGGTTAGACCAAGACATCAGGAGACCAGGGTTAGTTCAAAGCACCAGGAGACCAGGGTTAGATCAAGGCACCAGAAGACCAGGGTTAGGTCAAGGCACCAGAAGACCAGGGTTAGATCAAGGCACCAGGAGACCAGGGTTAGATCAAGGCACCAGGTGACCAGGGTTAGATCAAGACATCAGGAGACCAGAGTTAATTCAAGGCACCAGGAGATCAGGGTTAGATCAAGACACCAGGAGACCAGGGTTAGTTCAAGGCACCAGGTGACCAGGGTTAGATCAGGACACCAGGAGACCAGGGTTAGTTCAAGACACCAGAAGACCAGGGTTAGTTCAAGGCACCAGGAGACCAGGGTTAGATCAAGACACCAGGAGATCAGAGTTAGTTCAAGACACCAGGAGATCAGAGTTAGATCAAGACTTCAGGACACCAGGGTTAGGTCAAGACACCATGAGACCAGGGTTGGATCAAGACACCAAGGGACCAGGGTTAGTTCAAGGCACCAGGAGACCAGGGTTAGATCAAGGCACCAGGAGACCAGGGTTAGTTCAAGGCACCAGGAGACCAGGGTTAGATCAAGGCACCAGGAGACCAGGGTTAGATCAAGGCACCAGAAGACCAGGGTTAGATCAAGGCACCAGAAGACCAGGGTTAGGTCAAGGCACCAGAAGACCAGGGTTAGGTCAAGGCACCAGGAGACCAGGGTTAGATCAAGGCACCAGGAGACCAGGGTTAGATCAAGGCACCAGAAGACCAGGGTTAGATCAAGGCACCAGAAGACCAGGGTTAGATCAAGGCACCAGAAGACCAGGGTTAGGTCAAGGCACCAGGAGACCAGGGTTAGTTCAAGGCACCAGGAGACCAGGGTTAGATCAAGGCACCAGGAGACCAGGGTTAGTTCAAGGCACCAGGAGACCAGGGTTAGTTCAAGGCACCAGGAGACCAGGGTTAGATCAAGGCACCAGGAGACCAGGGTTGGATCAAGACACCAAGGGACCAGGGTTAGATCAAGGCACCAGCAGACCAGGGTTAGATCAAGACACCAAGAGACCAGGGTTAGATCAAGGCACCAGGAGACCAGGGTTAGTTCAAGGTGCCAAGAGACCAGGGTTAGGTCAAGGCACCAGAAGACCAGGGTTAGGTCAAGGCACCAGGAGACCAGGGTTAGTTCAAGGCACCAGGAGACCAGGGTTAGATCAAGGCACCAGGAGACCAGGGTTAGATCAAGGCACCAGAAGACCAGGGTTAGGTCAAGGCACCAGAAGACCAGGGTTAGATCAAGGCACCAGGAGACCAGGGTTAGGTCAAGGCACCAGGAGATCAGAGTTAGATCAAGACTTCAGGACACCAGGGTTAGGTCAAGACACCATGAGACCAGGGTTGGATCAAGACACCAAGGGACCAGGGTTAGTTCAAGGCACCAGGAGACCAGGGTTAGTTCAAGGCACCAGGAGACCAGGGTTAGGTCAAGGCACCAGAAGACCAGGGTTAGGTCAAGGCACCAGGAGACCAGGGTTAGTTCAAGGCACCAGAAGACCAGGGTTAGATCAAGGCACCAGAAGGCCAGGAGGGTTAGGTCAAGGCACCAGGAGACCAGGGTTAGGTCAAGGCACCAGAAGACCAGGGTTAGATCAAGGCACCAGAAGACCAGGGTTAGGTCAAGGCACCAGAAGACCAGGGTTACGTCAACCACCAGGAGACCAGGGTTAGATCAAGGCACCAGGAGACCAGGGTTAGTTCAAGGCACCAGGAGACCAGGGTTAGTTCAAGGCGCCAGGAGACCAGGGTTAGATCAAGGCACCAGGAGACCAGGGTTAGATCAAGGCACCAGAAGACCAGGGTTAGGTCAAGGCACCAGGAGACCAGGGTTAGATCAAGGCACCAGGAGACCAGGGTTAGATCAAGGCACCAGAAGACCAGGGTTAGATCAAGGCACCAGGAGACCAGGGTTAGATCAAGGCACCAGAAGACCAGGGTTAGGTCAAGGCACCAGGAGATCAGAGTTAGATCAAGACTTCAGGACACCAGGGTTAGGTCAAGACACCATGAGACCAGGGTTAGATCAAGGCACCAGGAGACCAGGGTTAGATCAAGGCACCAGGAGACCAGGGTTAGGTCAAGGCACCAGAAGACCAGGGTTAGATCAAGGCACCAGGAGACCAGGGTTAGATCAAGGCACCAGGAGACCAGGGTTAGATCAAGGCACCAGGAGACCAGGGTTAGATCAAGGCACCAGGAGACCAGGGTTAGATCAAGGCACCAGAAGACCAGGGTTAGGTCAAGGCACCAGGAGACCAGGGTTAGATCAAGGCACCAGGAGACCAGGGTTAGATCAAGGCACCAGAAGACCAGGCATATTCTCGTATGCTTCTGCGAAGGTGTTTAGGTCTTCTTCTGAATGTGCACAGACGACATTGTCATTAGCATACTGCAGTTCTTCTCTAGGCTCTCCATTCCCACTAATCACTTTATATCTGTGTTGATGCATTTTGGCTCCCAACATATGACGCATCAAATAGAACAAAACTGAGCAGTTTCATTGACAAGCGCTTGTGTGAGCTCTGGCCTTCTTCATCAGATGTAAGATGCCTTTGGCACGGAAACAGTGCTTCGCTGTTCACCGAAATGGTACTTGTCTGGTAGCATCTCCCAGAATCCTTCCTGTTTCAAAGAACATCATTCGGAGCACTATGTTTTCACTTTAACTGCTATGGCAACATCCTATGGAATCCTGGGATTTGCAGTTTAGGACAGAGGTTTCCAAAATGCTTAACCCAGTGGTTCTCAACCTGTGGCTCCCCAGATGTTTTGGCCTTCAGCTCCCATAAATCCTAACAGTTGATAAACTGGCTGGGATTTCTTGGAGTTGTAGACCAAAACACCTGGGGACACACAGGTTGAGAAGCATAGGCTTAACCAGAGAGCTGTAGTGCTTCACCAAACTATAAAGCCTGAGATCCCATAGGAGGATGTTTATTTCATACTAGCTTGGGGACCCGGCGGTGCCCGGGTTATCTGAGGAAGGCATTGTGTGCCAAGGTTGGTTCCTATTAGCTGATTATGTAGCTTGCAGTGGTCTCAGGAACTTAGTGAAGGTACTGCGAGTCCCATTGGCCATGGTCCAGCCCCCTCCAAACAGCACCAGGATGTAGAGTGGGTCATGGGGGCTGCGTGTGTCACATTTGGTCTCGATCATTCTTTGGATGAGGATTGCAGCGGTCTCGGAAGGTGAGTGAAGGTATTTCAAGTCCCATCATCTGTGGTCCATCCTCCTTGAAACAGCACCAAGGTGTAGAGTGGGTCAAGGGGGCTCTGTGTGCTAATTTTGGTCTGTATTGGTCATTGGGTGAGGGTCGCGTTGTGAAATGGGCCATTGGGCCCCTGTGTGGCAAGTTTGGTCCTGATCCGTCACTGCTGTGGGCCGCAGTGTCGGACTGCCTGAGGCCTTTCCTTTTCCCTCAGCATCACCTTAGAATGTTGGAATGTGGATGGCCAATCGGAGTCCTTTATGCAAATACCATTTCAGTGGCAACCAATCCCCTCTGTCTGGGGCCGTGGAATGTTGGAGTTTGAGGCTGGCCAATCAGAGTCCTTTATGCAAATAATCTGGTGCCTTAGAGTGTCAGTGTTCTGAGGCTGGCCAATAATTGTCCTTTATGCAAATAATCCCACAGTGGCAACCAATCAAAATGCTGGCACATATTCCTCCGCACCTCCCGCCCTCCGCAACGCCGCAAACACTGACTTTTATTATATACATAGAATAGAATAGAATAGAATAGAATAGAATAGAAGATAGATTGATAGATAGATTGTTATTATTAGCCGCCCCCTGCCACGTGTTGCTGTGGCCCAGTCTGTGTATATGAGTTGTGTGTGTATATATATGTGTATATGTGTGTTTGCATATATGAGTGGTTTCGCACATGTGTTGTAATGTAATGTTTGTTTTTTTGGCTTTTTAAGTCTCTTCTACTGTGTTTTTCAATATTTTTATGACTGATGGTCACTCATTGGCCTGATAGGTTATTGTGTGAATTTCCTGTATCATTTCATTTGTTATTATAATTGGGGGTTTTAAAATTATTACTATTTCTGATGTATTTTGTTTTGTATTTTGTATTTTACTGTGTTGCATTGTATTTTAGAAGGGCTTGGCCTCATGATAGCCGCCCCATGTCCCCATTGGGGAAATGGTGGCGGGGTATAAATAATAATAATAATTATTATTATTATTGGTGTATTGTGTCCAAATTTGGTGTCAATTCATCCAGTGGTTTTTGAGTATGTTAATCCCACAAGTGAACATTACATTTTATTTATATAGATTATTACTGTTATTATTAACTTTGATTACTATGCAGTTTAAAAACACAATAAGCAAACAACCAAACATCCCTCCTGATCTTGAGTTGCCAACGCCGGGCTTTGAATACCGCAGTGTCTGCTCTCTAAATTGTTGTAAATCTGGAACTGAGTTGGCATCGTGTTTATGAATATAAATCAACATATTTCTCAATTCAAGGGCTAACTCTAGGGAATATCTCATCCTCATCTCCTGCCCGTAGTCTCCCTTGCAAAGTGATAGTAAGAAAAACCACATTTGTGAAGCACTTTTGATTATTTACAAAACAACTTACAATTGTCATGTAGTAGTAATAACCTATGACTTCTGCGTATGAGACAAAATCCAGGAATGGTCTAGAGCAGTGGTAGGGAACCTATGGCTCGGGAGCCAGATGTGGCTCTTTTCATGATTGCATCTGGCTCTCCCATTCCTTCTTTCCTCCATTCTCCCTCTTTCTTCCTTCATCTTCCATTCTTTCCTTCTCTCCTTCCTTTTCCCTCCCTCTCTCCCCTTCCTTCTTTCGTCCATTCTCCCCCTTCCTTCCTTCCTTCCTTCCTTCCTTCCTTCTTCCTTCCTTCTCTCCTTCCTTTCCCCCCTCTCTCCCCTTCCTTCTTTCCTCAATTCTCCCCTTCCTTCTTTCCTTCCTTCCTTCCTTCCTCTTCCATGCTTTCCTTCTCTCCTTCCTTTCCTCCCCTCTCTCCCATTCCTTCTTTCCTCCATTCTCCCTCTTTCTTCCTTCCTCTTCCATTCTTTCCTTCTCTCCTTCCTTTTCCCTCCATCTCTCTCCCCTTCCTTCTTTCGTCCATTCTCCCCCTTCCTTCCTTCTCTCCTTCCTTTTCCCCCTCTCTCCCCTTCCTTCTTTCCTCCATTCTCCCCCTTCCTTCTTTCCTTCCTTCCTTCCTTCCTCTTCCATGCTTTCCTTCTCTCCTTCCTTTCCTCCCCTCTCTCCCATTCCTTCTTTCCTCCATTCTCCCTCTTTCTTCCTTCCTCTTTCATTCTTTCCTTCTCTCCTTCCTTTTCCTTCCCTCTCTCCCCTTCCTTCTTTCGTCCATTCCCTTCCTTCTCTCCTTTCTTTTCCCTCCCTCTCTCCCCTTCCTTCTTTTGTCCATTCTCTTCCTTCCTTCCTTCCTTCCTCTTCCATTCTTTCCTTCTCTCCTTCCTTTTCTTCCCTCTCTCCCCTTCTTTTTCATCCATTCTCTTCCTTCCTTCCTTCCTTCTCTCCTTCTTTTCCCTCCCTCTCTCCCCTTCCTTCTTTCGTCCATTCTCTTCCTTCCTTCCTTCCTTCCTCTTCCATGCTTTCCTTCTCTCCTTCCTTTTCCCTCCCTCTCTCCCTCCTTTTCCCTCCCTCTCTCCCCTTCCTTCTTTCCTCTTCCTCTTCTATTCTTTTTCCCCAAGTCTTCCTTACCTTCTCCTTCCTTTCTTTCACTTCCCTCTCTCTCCCCCTTTCTTTTCTTCTTTTCCCTTCATTATTATACTTTTTCCTCACTCGCTTTCCTTTCTTTTCCCCACCCTTTCCTCCCTTCCCATTTCCTTCTTTCTTCCCCCTCCTCGTCTCTCTCCTGCTTTTCTTTTCTTCCTTTTCCATAGTTCGTTCTTCTTATCTTTCTTCCTCTCCCCCTCCCTCCTTTATTTCCTCTGTCTGTCTTTCTTTCTTTCCTTCCCTCTTCCTTCCGTCTTCTTCCTTCCGAAAGTCCTGAGCGTGCCTTTTGCAGAGCAGGTCTGAAGTGTCCATCATTCTGCCAGGGGAATCCTGTTCTCGTACTATGTACGTGTATACTCAAATTTAGTTGAATTCAGTCTTAAAATATATTATATATATATATATTCTATGGCTCTCGCTGAAATACATTTGCAAATATATTGCTTTCATGGCTCTCTGAGTCAAAAAGGTTCCTGACCCCTGGTCTAGCATTAAACAAAAAAATATCAAATTATTGTTCGGGAATGAAGAGGCAAACCTGCAGGTAGAACTGTACTTATTCCAAAAATTTGGGGTTGGGGGAGAAAAACCTTGGGAAATATGTGTGATTATCAGGGGTAAAGAAAGGATGGATGTGCTTGCCATGAGCATCGATCCCTCTTCTGAACGGCCTTCAGCTTTTTGGGATGGGGAAAAAATATTGAGTGTCTCCAGCCTAAACAATTAGGAGACGATGATGTGGAGTCAAGACTACCTTTCCTTCACTGGACTTCTTCGTGCTACTATTTTTCCTTGATTTACTTCATGATGCCTTGAGTTTACACAGACTTCCAAATCTTTTGTTTGTAGAGCTCAACAGCTCCTCCTAGTGAAGTTGCAACGGCTGATGAACAAAGGAAACCGGGACGAGATGGACTATTCGTACGGTACGCTCCGAACGTCCCGGGTAAGTCGTGCCTTTGAGATGCGTCATCTCGCTTAAGTTGGGTGCGGCTCCTCCTAATCTTTTTCCTCCTTTCATTGTCCGTGAATGCACTCTCCTCTTCGCAAGGGCAGTGATGTCTCAGTTGGTTAATATGATAAGCAAGCCGCAGAATGCAAGATTTCTGGCCATTATTTACAGTATTTATTTACATCATTTACTGTATATTCCGCCCTTCTCACCCCGCAGGGGACTCAGGGCGGATTACAACGTACATATATATGGCAAACATTCAGTGCCATAGACCAGTGTTTCCCAACCTTTCTTGAGCCGCGGCACAGTTTTTTACATTTACAAAATCCTGGGGCACACCACCAACCAAAATGACACAAAATGGCACTCTAACACAGTCATACATATAGTTGATATGTTTTTAAATGTATTTATACACTCAGTGTGAAACCTGGGCCTGTTTCGATGAACACAACATAGATATCCTGGCAGGAATGGTAGAAAGACACAAACTTCCCACACAGAGCTCCCATAACCAAGAGAAAATGCTATAAGAGTTTGGTGGGCATTGGCCTTGAGTTTTGGAGTTGTAGTTCACCTATATCCAGAGAGCACTGTGCACTCAAACAATGTTGGATCAGGACCAAACTTGGCATGAATACTCAATATGCCCAAATGTGAACACAGATGGAGTTTGGGGGAAATTGACCTTGACATTTGGATGTTACAGTTTCTGGGATTTATAGTTAACACACAATCAAAGAGCATCCTGAACTCTTGCAACAATGGCATTGAACCAAACTTGGCATATTGAACTCTCATTACCAACAGAAAGTACTGAAAGGGTTTGCTTGGGAATTGACCTTGAGTTTGGAAGTTGTAGTTCACTTACACCCAGAGAGCACTGTGGACTCAAACAATGTTATGTTATGTTGTTTGTTTTCTATCCAAAATCACAATGTTGGAAGGAGGCTCACCACTTTAAGGTCCCTAAAACAGGCATGGGAAAACCTTGGCCCTCTGGGTGCTTTGGACTTCAACTCCCACTATTCTAACAGACTGAGGTCCTTTCTTGCTTAGGTGGCTGTGGGGGGGAGGAAAGGGCCTGAGGCTGCTAGTTGGAGTCCAAAACACCTGGAAGGTCTAAGTTTGCCCATGCCAGCTTTCGACGGAGACCTCTTCCTCCCCTTCCCCTTCGTGCCCTTTTTTCTCCCTCCTGCCGAACACTTACTTTTTCTTCTACACTGCCGCTTCTGCCGCCATTTTGATCCGAGAGGGCAGCGTGAGCGTGTTCAGGAGGGGAGGGGGGAGGGAGGAAGACGTGACCTGTGCAGGCGCTACTGCGCAGACTCGCCCCAGAGTAAAGCGAGGCAAAGCGAGCAGAGCGAGGCTGGGAAGAAGGGAGCCCGAGTGGAGAAGAAAAAGTGTTTGGCAGGAGGGGGAAGAAAGGGTATTGGAGGTTCCAATTTCCCACGGCACACCTGATGATCGCTCCCGGCACACTGGTTGGGAAACACTGGCTTAGGGAATTGGCCCCAATATGAGTGGTGGACAAAAGAAAAAAGAAAAGACGGGGAGCTCGAGGCAATACAGCAAAAGCTATATTTCATTTGGATTCACTTTCAGCGGGGATGCAACGGCACCGACTCCGCAGTGCTTGGTGTGTGGTGAGACGCTGTCCAATAGCGCCCTGGTGCCAAGCAAGCTTAAACGCCATCTCCAAAACGAAACACCCTTCCGACGGACTATTTTGTACGCTTACGTACAAACAATGAGAAACAGGCAAATTCTTTGAGAAAAACAACTAAGGTAAACGAGAGAGCCCTCAAAGCTAGCTACCTTGTCGTCAATCTCGTAGCTAAATTTAAAAAGTCCCACACTGTGGCAGAAACATTAAGCTTGACTGCGATAAAAACTAAAAACAGAGAGAGACTAACAGCTGTTGAACAAGAGCTTTGTGTGTGTCTTTCTACCATTCCTGCCAGGATATCTATTTTATGTTCATCGAAACAGGCCCAGGTTTCACACTAGGTGAGTGTATAAATACATTGAAAAACATATTAACTATATGTATTACTGTGTTAGAGTGTCATTTTGTGTCATTTTGGTGGGTGGTGTGCCCCAGGATTTTGTAAATGTTAAAAATGTGCCGCAGCTCAAAAAAAAGGTTGAAAAACACTGTGTTAAACCACTAAGCTGCTGAACTTGTCGCAACACAGAGAGCCTTAAAGAGCCAGACCAGGTATAAAGTAGAGTTTATTCAAAAATGTTACAAGTAACTCAAAAATGGCCAAATTCACCTGAAAACACTTAAACTTCAGTGTGAAGGTTCAAAGAACGCAAAGTAATGACCAAAAGGTCTAAAAAGCTTCAAGCACAAAAACCCGGATTAAATCCCTTAAAAACCCACTTTGTCCCCCAAACGCGGCACAACGTAGCAGAAAAGCACTCAAAAGAAACCACGCCAATGTCGTCATCAATAGGAGGGAAAACAAAGAGCGAAGAAGCGTCAACGAGGTACGAGGTCGAAGAACGGGAAGCAGAAAACATGTTGTCAAAAGCAGTCCAGCGTCAGCGAGGAGGGAAGCAGCAGCAACGATTCCAATCCGGGTCAAGAGAGAGAGAGAGAGAGAGAGAGAGAGAGAGAGAGAGAGAGAGAAGACAGCAGCAAAGTCCAAGAGTTTATTTATTTATTTATTATTTAAACTTGTGAGTCGCCACTCCCGGGTGGCTCGGGGCGACTTACACAAAATTCAAGACTAAAACATATTAGTTAGTCCACAAGAGCGCAGGAACACAGAAACACAGCATACAAAGCAAGACACAGGCACCCAGCAACACCTTGCCAACTGCAATGAACCCCAAATTCCAAGCCTCACTTTATTTACATCAGAGCTTGAATGAGCCAACACCCCCTCATTAGCCCTCTCAGCTGCGACGGCAGCTTCACGTGTAGTCCTTTCCCTCCCTCTCCAATCTCTCCATCTCCTGTCAAGACTTAGCTCCCCCATGAGGAAGCTTGATCCTCTGAACTCCAAATCCCATCCCTGGAAAACCCCACAAAAGTATCACTACTTGTTGGTTCTGCACAAACATCACGCACTTCCTGTATTTTAGTCCAGTCCATATCACTAGACACATCTTCAGAATCCCCATCCACACTTCCCATAGTTGGCTCCCCAGTGGCAGACCCATCATCCCCAGAGAAACCCTCAAAAGAGTCCTCATCAGTAGATTCCCCAAGTATCTGCCGAATTCTTTTCCTTTGTTGCTCTTAATCTGATCCTTGCTCATGAGTAACCCGTTTCCCCCTCCTAGCTCCCAATTCCATAGTTTAAGCACCACTCAAAGGCTCATCTACAACAGAACTTGCTGACTGAAAGATTGGGGTTCAAATCCAGGTGTGATGACGCAGCTTGCAGCGTGCGTCCACTTTGTGAAGATCACTCTAATTTTCACTTGCTGCCACCATTAATTTACTGTGTTTGGCTACCCATTAAGAAAGCGGTGTTTTCAAGGCTTGTGGGAGAAAGAATCACTAGAAGAGATGTTTTTAACAAAGAACTATCAAGTTTATTTAAACAGTGTTTCAAGCTTGGAGGTTTCAAGAGTTCACAGAGCTTAGGTGGTTACAATCTACTCAGAGGTACTTTCTTAAGGTTACAAGTTGCTAACTATGGAGATACATTCTAACACAAAGCCACTGCACTCCTAAAACTAATAACTCAGCAGTTTACACACACTCTGCTGGTCATTAACAGCCACTGCTTCCTTAGCAGGCTACACACCTACACTACCCTTTACCCAGAGTAGAGTTAGGCTGAGAATAAACCCAGAGTCTTTTAAACCGCTGAAAGCTGGCTAAACAGACTCCCTAATTCTCTCACACATCCTTCTGTGTTTGCGGTTAGTCACCAACTGAAAATATTTGAATTCGAGGATTCTAAAGCCATCTGCAGGCTGAGCCTCCAGTTTCCATGGTAACGGAGGTTCTTGGAAGCTCTGCGAGATAATTTTACTGTTAACCCCTTAGGGTTAGCGAAGTTCCACCCTTACAAAATACTTACATATACATAAATATCAACTACATTTACAATCTGCAACAAATAAATATGACTTCACCACACCAGGGAACAGGGTGAGCTCCCAGTGTTAGGCCCAGCTTCTGCCAACCTAGCAGTTCAAAAACATGCAAATGTGAGTAGATCAATAGGTACCACTCTGGCAGGAAGGTAACGGTGCTCCATGCAGTCATGCCGGCCACATGGCCTTGGAGGTGTCTACACACAATGCCAGCTTTTCGGCTTTGAAATGGAGATGAGCACCAACCCAGAGTTGGACACAACTGAACGTGAGGGGAAAGCCTTTACTTTACTATGAATGGAATCTGTTGTGGCTGCGTCTGCTTAGATCTTCTGACTAATAAGCTGTGTTCAACACGTTTGCATACTGTTTTCTCCTGAAATATGTTTCCCGGTGTACCTTCTACCAGAATACACTGCAGCCAGAAGACCACACGCCGCCGAGCGACGCTAAAACCAGTCCTCGCCTTTCCCGAGCCAGTTTCCTTTTGGGGCAGATTCTACAGGTAAAAAAAAAAGAAACACATTGAAACGTTACCTTTTGTCAGTAGGCACAGCTTTGGCTGGCTTTTCCTGGCATTCGTCTCACTTTGTATCTCCTTTTGCAAGTCGTGTTTCTCCCATCTGTGCCAACTGCAGGGTTCATCGGAGCTGTGGAAAGCACTTCTGAGAAAGCAATGAAACCACATTTGGGCTTTTCCACAAAAAAAAAAAATCATATAGTACCAGGGGTCTCAAGCTGATAATCCTGCCAGTGGGATGCGGGTGTTTAGGCCTTCTGCACTGCTGTTCTGCCACTTACCCAAGGAAGAAATGGCTGGCTTGGTATTTGCTATGCTTTGGCACCACCAAAGTGGCTGGTCAGAGAATGGCACTGCATGCACCAGCTCATAGAATCCTAGAGTTGGAAGAGATGTCGTGGGCCATCCAGTCCAACCCCATTCTGCCAAGAAGCAGGAGAATCGCATTCAAAGCACCCCTGACAGATGGCCATCCAGCCTCTGTTTAAAAGCCTCCAAAGAAGGAGCCTCCACCACACTCCAGGGCAGAGAGTTCCACTGCTGAATGGCTCTCACAGTCAGGAAGTTCTTCCTAATGTTCAGGTGGAATCTCCTTTCTTGTAGTTTGAAGTCTCCCGGGCCGCAGAAAACAACTTGCTCCCTCCTCCCTATGACTTCCTCTCACATATTTATACATGGCTATCATGTCTCCTCTCAGCCTTCTCTTCCTCAGGCCAAACATGCCCAGCTCTTTAAGCCGCTCCTCATAGGGCTTGTTCTCCAGACCCCTGATCATTTGAGTCGACCTCCTCTGGACACATTCCAGTTTAGAGTCAACATCTCCCTTAAATCCTTGCTAAATTGGTACGGAGCTTTGGTCTGGAGTGTCATCAGTACCCTGATGACACCCAGCTGGTGCTGAGGATGGACAGCCGGCCAGACTTGGTACCTGATTGTTTCCAACTATGCCTCGAAGCCGTGACTGGTTGGCTACGAGCCAGTCTATTGAGAGTGCATCCATCGAAAACTGAGATCCTTTGGCTGGGTCGTCCGGGGGGATGTGGACTTCTGTTGCCTACTTTGGACGGTGAGGCGTTACACCCGTCGTCTTTAGTAAAGAGCCTGGGGGTCCAGTTGGACCCGCTGCTGACAATGGAGACTCAGGTCTCTGCTGTCAGCAGATCTGCCTTTTTCCAACTGCGACAGTAGGCGGCTGGCGCCCTATCTTACCGGCAACGACCTAGCCACGGTAATCCAGGTGATGGTCATCTCGAGGCTGGACTACTGTAACGCCCTTTACATTGGCCTTCCTTTGTCGGTGATCCGGAGGCTCAAACTAGTGCAGAACGCTGTAGCGAGACTCCTGGCTGGAGTGCCGGCCAGGACTCACATCACTCCAACTCTGCAGCGGCTACGCTGGTTGCCAATCGAGCACCGGATCATCTTCAAAGTGTTGGTTTTGACCTTTAAGGCCTTGTATGGTCTGGGGTCGGTGTACTTAAGGGACCGTCTCCTTCCACATGTTCCCCAGAGATCACTTCAATCTGAGGATCAAAATCTCTTGAAGATTCCCTCCATACGAATCTTCCATCTGTCCTCAACTAGACAGAGGGCCTTTTCCGTAGTGGCACCGAGCCTATGGAACGCTCTGCCGGCCGAAGTCCGAGCAATAAATGAGCTGCCGACTTTTCAGAAAGCCTGTAAGACAACTCTTTTTCAACAGGCATTTAATCTTTAGCCACCCTGGTTGTGGATGACAACATTGTCTTCCCTCCGAGGTCAGAACTGGGGTAACAGCCGTGTTTAACCCACTTTGCATGCGGCTGCTGCCCCAGTTCTGACGTGGAGGGAAGGACAGCCGCCTCCAAACTGGTTTAAACAGCCAATGAGGGGAAAGCACCTCAGGAGGGGCGGGAACCTAATGCCGATTTCTTTCCGAAAATGGCGGCGGTGGCTTCGAAATGGCAAATTCACTTCCGGATTGTTTACATTGCTTCGAAACTGCTTCAAAAGTGAATTTAATCCGGATTCATTCCAATTTTACGAGCATTACGACGAACCTACCCAGGCCTAGCGCATAGCATCTCACTGGGTTGTCTACAGCCCTTTCCTTTTTGTCAAGCTCCATCAAGAATCTGACTGTAGATTTATTTCTGTGTACAGTGTGGGTCAGGACACAGGCCAACACAGATAGGTCCAAAGTTGCATGTCTAAGGCAGCCAAAGGTCATGTTCCAGATCAGCAATTGGAAGAAATTCAGAAAACCTATAGGATTCAAACAAGCCGGAGGAGGTCAAGTCCTGATAGCAGTTGTGTAGTGCAGTGTTTCCCAACTGGTGTGCCGTGGCACACTAGTGTGCCATGAGCGATCATCAGGTGTGCCGTGGGAAATTGGAGATAGAGAGAGAGAGAGAGAGAGAGAGAGAGAGCCCTCCTGTCCTACCGGGAAGCCCTAGCCGGGGCTTGAGCCCTTGCCTGAGTCCCGCAAACACAGCCTCTACTCACCACTTGCCTTCTTGAGCTTCCTCCTCCCCTCCGCTCCTTTCTCGGCCTCGGAAGGGTTTGAGCTGAAAGGCGAGGACTGCGTCAGGCGGAAAGAGCCACGTGGAGAGAGAGAAGATCCTGGGATGGGACTTCCCTGGGGCGGATCTACACCATAGCATTCATGCAGTGAGGCACCCCTTGGTCTTCCAGGGCTCAAGGCTGGGGAATCCCGGGATTTGAAGTTTGGGGAGGCTCAGGATGGTGTCAAACTACCACTTCCATGATTCCCTTGCACTCAGCCAAGGCGGGTCAAGGGGCGTTTGGGACACAGGGTTGAAGCACCTTTAAGCAGGGGCCGAAAACTAAAAGAATTTGCTCACTTAAGGCAGGCGTAGGCCAACTTGGGCCCTCCCTCCAGGTGTTTTGGCCTACAACTCCCACCATTCTCATATATAAGCTGTATAAATTTATTAGCTGTACCCGCCACGCGTTGCTGTGGCCAACCTTCCCTCCCTTTTTCTCTCCTTCCCTCCCTCTTTCCTTTCTTCCCATTTTTCTTTTCCTTCTTCTTTCCTTTTTTCTTCCTTCCTTCTCTACCTGCTTCTTTCCTCCCTTTCTTTGCTCTTTGGTTCCATTCTTCCTTCTCTCTTTCCTTCCTTCCTTCCTTCCTTCCTTCCTTCCTTCCTTATTGATGCATAAGAACAGAGAGAGAGACTGACAGCTGTTGAGCAAGACAACTGTGTGTGTCTTTCTGCCATTCCTGCCAGGATATCTATGTTGTGTTCATTGAAACAGGCCCAGGTTTCACACTGAGTGTATAAATACATTTAAAAACATAGTAATTATATGTATTACTGTGTTAGAGTGTCATTTTGTGTCATTTTGGTTGGTGGTGTGCTCTAGGATTTTGTAAATGTGAAAAATGTGAAAAATGTGCCGCGGCTCAAAAAAGGTTGAAAAACACTGGTGTAGTGGAATAGACTCGGGGGTTTCTTCCTTCCTGGATGCATTTCCAGTGAGATGGTCTGCTCTCCTTGAAAAGTCCTTGTCTCAACGCTCCCCTTGACAAGGTCTTTGCCTACTTTCAGTTTGTCAGCAGGTCGGAAAACAAGTACAAGCGAATGAACAGCAACGAACGCGTCCGCATTGTCACCTCGAAAGACACCCGTTCCAGATCGGAGGTTCAGCCGGTCACCAAGGCCTTGATTGACAGATTTGAAGGTATGGCATGACATTTCATACTCTGCCTCAGAAGGGCACCGACAAATGATCTATGAGCACTCGTGTTGATCTGGGATTGCTATGAGTAATTGCTACCCAGGTAAATGAATAGATTGTATTGGCCTCAAATCTTCCTAAATGGTTGTAATGAATTCCCTACCTGGAAGGCTAGGAAAAGCCTGAAAAAGTAGGCCCAAGACATTGGCAGCCATTTTAGGTAGGTGCCAATGGAGATCTTCTGCCTTCAGGGCCTAAAAAAGGATGGACATTGCAAGCTATGGCCCTGAAGGTAGAGTAAATCCGTCCCACATGCAGGGAGACCTGGAATATCTTTAAGAATGAGTGCTAGACTCAAAATAGTGAACCAAACAAGATTTATTGAATAACAACCAGTAAAAATGCTGGTGGCCCAAAATGCTTAGTTGGTTGTAAACATGCCCGGATTACCCATAAGGCCAATGAGGCCATGGCCTAGGGGCGCAAGCCAAGGAGGAGGCGCAGATCACGGACCAAAAAAGAACTGGTCCGCGCCCCTCTTTCTCCCTTTCTCATGCCCCTCCTCGCTCCTTCTCCCGGCAAAGTCTCTGCTCCGTCTCGCGCTCTCTCTCTCTCTCTAGCTCGCGCTTTCTCTCTTGCACGCACTCTCACTCGCAATCTCTCTCTCGCTTGCAGTCTCTCTCTCTCGCTTGCGGTCTCTCTCTCGTGCTCTCTCACATTCTTGCGCGTGCTCTCTCTCTCTCACTCTCGCTCGCTCTCTCGCACGCGCATGCTCTCTCTCTCGTGCGCGTGCACTCTCACACTTTCTCTTGCACACTCTCTCTCTCGCTCTCGTGCGTGCCTTTGGAGCAAGTTTGCACCCACTGCACTCTCCCCAAGCCTCCCAACTCCCGAGGAGACCTTCAGAGCACAGCGGAGCCTTCCAGACAGCAGGAATGCATGGGGACCTTGGAGGTGGTGGGATGGTGCCTACTCGCCTTTATCTTCTGCTCTGGAGGCACCATGGCGAAAGCCAGCCAAGTGTGGGCCTAGGGCTCAAAAAAAAGTGTTAATCCGGGCCTGGTTGCCAAGGGAAGTCTTTGAAAAGGGATTGGAATCACTTGCCTCTTTGTTTGCAGAGTGACGGTTCCCAGGTTTCCTGTTGCTCTCTGGCTTTTGTAGGCCCACGAAGTCCTGTAAAAACCCCAAAATCCACAGTCTATGTTGAGGACAGGTCCTCCTTTGCACTGCAGACTTTAGTAGAGAGCGAAGGTTAGGCTTAGTAGGTGAACTAAGATGCTTTGTCGCAGCAATGGCTTAGGTTCCACCTTGCTATGTCCGTGTGATCTCTGGAATGAGGCCAGAGAGGAAGTCCAGCCTCTCAGGTGACCTCCGGAAGAGGAGGAGTTAGAGGTGGGTCTGGCTGTTCAAGGAGAAGGAGTAAGTTAGTGTTAGAGAGAAGAAGCCTGAGTGGTCAGGTGGCTGGCAGAGTTAGCTAGCGTGTAGATTCTACAACTATCAGGGAAGATAGTGTGTAGAGGTGTAGCTAGATAGATCCAGAGTAGGACTCTCTGTGTTGGTGTTAAGAATTACTAGGCAAAGAGGGGATCTTGTCAGTAAATTCTTTGGAGGGAGAAAGGAGTTGAACTTTGGGGCACAGCCAAAGGCGGTTCCAACTGCGGCTGTTGGTAAGCCAGTGGAGGGGCTTCTTCTTTTCTCCCTCCCTGTCCCTCCTCCTCGCTCTCTTTCCTTCCTTCTTCCCTTTCTTCCTTCCCTCTTTCCTTCCTTCCCTACTTTCCATCATTTCTTCCTTCCCTTCTTTCCCTCCCTCCCTTCTGTTCTTCCTTCCTTCCTCTCTCTCTCTCCCTCCTTTCCCTTCCTTCCTTCTTCCCTTCCTTCCTTCCTTCCTCTCTCTCCCTCCTTTCCCTTCCTTCCTTCTTCCCTTTTCTTCCCCCTTTCCTTTTTCCCTCTCCCTTCATTTCTTCCTTCCCTTCTTCTCTTCCTTCTGTTCTTCTTCCCTTCCTTCCTCTCTCTCCTTCCTTTCCCCTTCTTCCCTTCCTTCTTCCCTTCCTTCCTTCCTTCCTTCCTTCCTTCCTCTCTCTCTCTCCCTCCTTTCCCTTCCTTCCTTCTTCCCTTCCTTCCTTCCTCTCTCTCTCCCTCCTTTCCCTTCCTTCCTTCTTCCCTTTCTTCCTTCCCTCTTTCCTTCCTTCCTACTTTCCATCATTTCTTCCTTCTCTCTTCTGTTCTTCCCTTCCTCCTTCCTCCCTTCCTTCCCTTCCTTCCTTTCCTCTCTCCTCCTTTCCCTTCCTTCCTTCTTCCCTTTCTTCCTTCCCTCTTTCCTTCCCTTCCCTACTTCCCATCCTTTCTTCCTCTCTCCTCCCTCTTTCCCCCTTCCCTTCCTTCTTCCTTCCTTCCTTTCCTCTTTCTCTCCCTCCCTTCCTTTCCCTTCTCCTTCCCTTCCTTCCCTTCTTCCCTTCCCCTTTCTTCTTCCTTCCCCTTCCTTCCCCTCTTTTTCCTGTTTTCCTTCCTTCCTTCCCCTTCCCTTCCCTTCCCCATTATTTCTTCTTCTCCTTCCTTCTTCCTTCCTTCCTCCTTTCCTCCTTCCCTTCCCTTCCTTCCTTCCCTACTTTCCATCCTTTCTTCCTTCCTTCTTTCCTCCTCCCTTCCTTCTGTTCTTCCTTCCTTCCTCTTCTCTCCCTTCCCTTCCTCTTCCCATTCCCTTTCCTTTCTTCCCCTTCTTTCCCTCCCTCCCTTCTGTTCTTCCTTCCTCTCTCTCTCTCTCTCTCCCTCCCTCCCTTCCCTTCCTTCTTCCCTTCCTTCCTTCCCTCTTTCCTTCCTTTCTTCCCTTCCCTACTTCCATTATTTCTTCCTTCCCCTTCTTTCCCTCCCTTCTGTTCTCTTTTCCTTCCCTCTTCCTTCTTCCCTTCCTTCTTCCCTTCCTTCCTTCCCTCTTTCCTCCCTTCCCTACTTCCCATCCTTTCTTCCTCCCCCTTCTTTCCTCTCTTTCCCTCCCTCCCTTCTGTTCTTCCTTCCTTCCCTCTCTCTCCCTTCCCTTCCCTTCCTTCCTTCTTCCCTTTCTTCCTTCCCTCTTTCCTTCCTTCCCTTCTTTCCCTCCCTTCTCTCTCTTTCTTCTTTCCCTCCCTCCCTTCTGTTCTTCCTTCCTTCCTTCTTCCCTTCTGTCCTTCCTTCTTCCTTCCCTCTTTCCTTCCTTCCCTTCCCATTATCTCCTTTCTTCCTTCTTTCCTTCTTTCCCTCCCTTCCCTTCCTCTCTCCCTCCTCCTTCCCTTCCCTCCTTGCTTCCTTCCTCTCTTCCTTTCCTTCCTTCCTTCCTTCCCTCTCTTCCTTCCCTTCCCTACTTCCCATCCTTTCTTCCTTCTTTCCCTCCCTCCCTTCCTTCCTTCCTCTCTCCTCTCCCTTCCCTTCCTTCTTCCTTCCTTCCTTCCCTCTTTCCTTCCTTCCCTTCTTTCCCTCCCTTCTCTCTCTCTCCCTTCTTTCCCTCCCTCCCTTCTGTTCTTCCTTCCTTCCTTCTTCCCTTTCTTCCTTCCCTCTTCCCTCCCTTCCCTACTTCCCATTATTTCTTCCTTCCCTTCTTTCCCTCCCTTCTGTTCTCTTTTCCTTCCCCTCTCTCTCCCTCCTTTCCCTTCCTTCCTTCTTTCTTCCCTTCCTTCCTTCCCTCTTTCCTCCCTTCCCTACTTCCCATCCTTTCTTCCTCCCCTTCTTTCCCTCCCTCCCTTCTGTTCTTCCTTCCTTCCTCTCTCTCTCCCTCCCTTCGCTTCCTTCTTCCCTTCCTTCCTTCCCTCTTTCCTTCCTTCCCTTCTTTCCCTCCCTTCTCTCTCTCCCTCCTTTCCCTTCCTTCCTTTCTTCCTTCCTCGTCTCCTTTCTTCCTTTCCTTCTTTCCTCCTCTCCTTCTTGCCTTGCCTTCTTTCCTTCCTGTTTCACATTTTTGTAGTGGGCAGGTAGATCATTTTTACTTGCTTGTTTTGTAAGTAGCTCGCATGCTGAAAAAGAGTGCGCACCCCTGGTCTAAAGACTTTAAGCAGTTACTGGAAGTCCCTATGCAGCCAGGTTTGGGGAAGCAGGTGCCAGTTCTGTACCTGAGTACATCTCATAATGATGGTGGTGGTGGTGATGATGTTGATCATTGTATTTCTTATCTGCTCTCCGCACAGCACGAGGCAGAGCATAACATAGTGAAAAACACATCATCGCCGTCTTTCTTCCAGAGTTTGATTCACTAACGGAGATCAATAAGAGTTTCAGCTTGGTCCCGTATAGCTCGGTGCGTCCCGTCCATTGTGACCGCTGGCGACCTGTTCTCTTCAGCCCAACGATGCTTTCCAAGACCTTCATCCAGAAGCTGCTCAATGCTGGAGGAGCCCTGGATTTCGATTTGTGCAAACCAGGTAAATCTCATTACCCTGAATGACTACATTGCCTCCCTGTTCCAAAGAGAACTCACAACTGCCTTTAGGAGTTGAATTTGTGAATGTTGTTGTTAGGCAATCCCTCATTGTCTGAGTACGGTGGCCTTCCAAGCAGAGGGTCTTGGAGGTGGGTCCATAGGTGACTATGGAGCCCTATTCTTGACCTGCATGTTCTCCCCCAGTGAGGGCATTGGTTTCCAGGTGGTCCGAGTTGGGGTTGGCT
Source organism: Anolis apletophallus (assembly GCA_030556195.1). Lineage (NCBI taxonomy): Eukaryota > Metazoa > Chordata > Lepidosauria > Squamata > Anolidae > Anolis > Anolis apletophallus. Next base: position 113,753,424 of record JARBWK010000011.1, on the reverse strand, counting down.
TGATGCGCCTTCCACTTGGCTCATTTCTCTCTTTCACTCTCCATTTGTGCCTCTTCAAATTCTACAGCACTGCTGGTCACAGCTGACCTCCAGTTAGAGCGCTCGAGGGCCAGGGCTTCCCAGTTCTCAGTGTCTATGCCACAGTTTTTAAGGTTAGCTTTGAGCCCATCTTTCAATCTCTTTTTCTGTCCACCACCATTCTTGAGTTTGGAGTAGAGTAGCTGCTTTGAGAGATTTATTTATTATTTGGACATGTAGGCTGCCACTCCCCGAGGGCTCGGAGCGGCTCACAATCATATAAAAGCACAACATAAGTAAAGACAACATATTAAACTAAATTAAAAAAGGGTTTTCCAGCTTAGCAATCAAAGGCTAGCCAGAAAAGGTGGGTCTTGCAGGCCTTGGGGAAAGAGAGAAGGTCTTGCAAGGCCCGCACATCGCTTGGAAGGGTATTCCAGATTGACGGCGCTACTACAAAAAAGGCTCTGCGCCGGGTCGATGTGAGACAGATTGCTTTGAAGGTTGGTACTTCAAGGAGATTCAGTTGTTTAGAACGAAATGACCTCTGGGGTTGGTAGGGGAAGAGGCGGTACCTCAGATACAATGGCCCCAGACCATGCAAGGCCTTGAAGGTTAACACCATCACCTTGAAGGTGATCCGGTGCTCGACCGGAATCCAGTGGAGCTGCTGGAGGATAGGTATTATTTGACACCTCACTGGAGCCCCAGTGAGAAGTCATGCAGCAGCATTCTGGACGAGCTTAAGTTTCCGGATGACTGACAAGGGCAGGCCAATGTAAAGGGCGTTACAGTAGTCCAGTCTTGAGATGACCGTGGCTTGGAGCACCGTGGCCAGGCCGTCTTAACGTCAGCTCCCCCTGGTGGCCAGAGTTTGCCTCTGTTTGCCTATATGTTCGCCTATATGTGTGTATGTGTGTACCTGTAATCCGCTCTGAGTCCCCTTGGGGGTGAGAAGCGCGGAATATAAATAAAGTAAGTAAATAAATAAATAAACTGAGGATGTCGGGCATAATGCCTCGCCATCCAAGCTAGGTAGTCGGACCTCCCCACCCACCAGGCGGCCCAGCCACAGTATCTCCGTCTTTGCTGGAGATGGTGATCGGTCATTCGGACAGCGTGACCATCGCTTCAATGTTGGTGATCTTTGCTTCTTCCAGCATGCTATCATTTGTCCACCTGTCTTCCCAAGAGATTTGTAGGATTTTTCGGACACAACGCTGGTGGAATAGTTCCAGGAGTTAATAATAATAATAATAATAATAATAATAATAATAATTTATACCCTGCCATCATCTCTCCAATGGGGTCTCGGGGTGGCTTACATGAGGCCAGGCCCAAACAACAAATTACAATAAAATAAAAATCAAAAATATCAACAACACAATACAAATACAAACATATAAACAAAAGAACAATCTCTCAGCATTACTTCGCGAACGAAGATTCTTAGGAAGGACTCATCCCACACTTTTACAAGTGCGTTGATGACTAAAAAGGCCAATCTGAGATAGGCAAGTTCAGTTGCAGAAAGCACAGCTGAAAGTCTCCTTGGGTGATGTTGTTTCCAAGTTGCGGTTCTTTCTGCGTTGTCGTTTCGCTTCGAGGCCCATTCGGCGTGTCTTCTCGAAAGAGGCTGCAGCATTGTGGATAGTGCGTCTCCATGCCTCTTGATGTGAGGCCAGGGTGGACTATTGTTGGTGATGAATCTGGCCGAGCCTGGGGTGTTGTTTCAGGGAGTCCTTATATCTCTTTTTGGGGGCACCTCTCTTCCGCTGACCCGTGATGAGTTCACCATAGAGTAGTATCTTTGGGAGGCGGTGGTCCTCCATCCTAGAGGCGTGCCCTGCCCAGCGCAGCTGTGTTCTCAATAGCATGGCCTCAACGCTGGTGATCCCTGCTTGCTCAAGGACAGCAACATTCGTCACATAGTCGGTCCAGTGTATATTTAGGATTGTGCGAAGACAGCACTGATGAAAGCGTTCGAGGAGTCGTAGGTGTTGGCGATAGGTGACCCATGTTTCAGACCCATATAAGAGAATAGACAGTACGATAGCTCGGTACACATTGAGTTTGGTGCTTTGCCTCAGGTGCTTGTTACTCCAGACTCTTTAGTGAAGCCTTCCGAATGCACAATATGCCTTTGCTAATCTGTGATCTATCTCTTTATCAATCTTGGCGTCTGAAGAGATTATGCTTCCCAGGTAGGTGAACTGCTGAATGGACTTAAGCACATATGTGCCTATGCTGATGTGGGGATGATGGTGTTCTTCCTGTGGTGCGGGCTGGTAGAGGACTTCTGTTTTCTTCAGACTGACTTCCAGCCCAAACAGCTCTGCAGCTACTGCAAAGCAAGATGTGAGGCGCTGCAGGGCTGCTTCTGAATGGGCGTCAAGGAATAATAATAATAATTATTATTATTATTTATACCCTGCCACCACCATCTCTCCAATGGGGACTCGGTGTGGCATACATGAGGCCAGGCCCAAACAACAAATTACAATAAAATAAAAATAAAAAACATCAGCAACACAATAAATACAATATCTAAAATCACAAATGACAAAGCAGGCCGCATGTACAAGATAAAATGTTAAAACTCAGGGTGAGATAACAGAAGTAGATTCTTTGTGAAGGAGAGATCGTACAGACGCGGGTTGTGAGAGGCCTTCATATAAGGGAGAGAGAGTGTACGCCAGAGACAGGAGCATTGAGGAGAGCAATGGTATAAGGCTGGGGTAGGGAACCTAAGGCTTGGGGGCCAGATGTGGTTCCTTTCATGATTGCATCTGGCTCTCCAGAGCAACCCAGGCCTCGGGTTCCCAGCATGCAGCGGGAATTCTTCCATTCTTTCCTTCTCTCCTTCTTTTTCCCTCCCTCTCACCCCTTCTTTCCTCCATTCTTCCTCTTCCTTTCTTTCTCCCCCTTCACCCTTTCCTTCTCTCCTTCCTTTCCCTCCCTCTCTCCCCTTCCTTCTTTCCTCCATTCTCTCTTCCTTTCTCCCCTTCACCCTTAGGGAAGTGAATGAGGTGAAGGTACTGCAAATCCCATCAGTCGTGGCCCATTACTGCCCTAAACCACATCAGGTTGTGAAGTGGGCCATTTAGAATGTTGGAATGTGGTTGGCCAATCGGAGTCCTTTATGCAAATACCTTTTAAGTGGCAACCAATCCCCTCTGTCTGGGCCCGTAGAATGTTGGAGTTCTGAGGCTGGCCAATCAGAACCCTTTATGCAAATAATCCCACAGTGGCAGCCAATTGCAACGCTGGCACATATTCCTCCCTCCGCACCACCGCACCCACTGCTGCAAACACTGACTTTTATTATATACATAGATATTTATGGCTCTCACTGTCTGTCGGTGACCCGGAAGCTCAGGCTAGTGCAGAACACTGCCGCCCGGCTCCTGTCTGGCACGCCAGCTGGCGCCCACATAACACCTGTTTTGCAGGATCTGCACTGGCTGCCAATTGAGCACGGATCACCTTCAAAGTGTTGGTCCTCACCTTTAAGGCCTTACACGGCCTGGGGCCAGCGTACCTGAGGGACCGTCTCACCCCATATTGCCCTCCGAGATCACTTCGGTCTGAGGACTCCAATCTCCTGGAGATACCTTCAGCTAAACTCGCAAAGCTGACTGCTACCCGCCGGAGGGCGTTCTCTGTCATAGCACCTACGCTGTGGAACGCCCTCCCGGCGAAACTCGGGCTATGAAGGACTTGCTCCCGTTTAGACGGGCCTGTAAAACATACCTGTTTAAGCAGGCCTTTGGTGAGTAAGTCCTGCCCATGCCCCGCCATCTATTCGTTCTTCTGAGGATGATGTGCTGTTCATTGTGTTAACTGTGTTATTAATTACTATACTGCTGTTAAATACATTTCCAAATAATTTGCTTTCATGGCTCTCTGAGTCAAAAAGGCTCCCAACCCCTGGTATAAGGTTAAGTGGCTACTCTCCAAAGGCACAGCGGAAAAGCCAGGTTTTTAAAGGTGTTTTTTTAAGGTTTCCAAAGTGGGGGCTTTCCTAATCTCTCCGGGCAAGGAGTTACAGAGTCGGGGGGCCACAGAGGAGAAGGCTCTCTCCCTTGTGCCCACCAGACGAGTCTGTGAGACTGGCAGGGTTGAAAGGAGGGCCTAATCCGAGGATCGAAGAGTTTGGGATGTTTCATGGAGAGAGATCCGGTCACGAAGGTAGGCGGGTCCCAAATCGTAAAGGTAAATTGCCTAAGGAACTCCTATGAAATCCAGGGCAACTTAGAAGCATATACACAGAGAGTCTAGCTGTTAGTATTTCCGCACGCTGAAAGACAGGAGACTGCTAATGGCTTCATGCTGGGGGGAAAGTCAGGAGTTGTCCATTATCTCTATACTCTATGGGCTTCCCACCGCTGCTTCTGGAGGACAAAACTATCGTTGGCATGATGCACAGCGAGGCTGTTCCTCCGTCGTTATTATGCTCTTTTATGCGTATGCGCCGGTAGACGTTGCAGAAGATCTTGCACACTTCGTTGTTGAAGAAGAGCCTGACAGTGCAACGCAGGCTGGCAATTACAGAGACGTCAGTTATTCTCCTATCCTGGCACTTCATATGTTGTTTCTTGAAATAGGTCATGCTCAAGTTCACCAGATTTAACTAGCTGGAGGATAAACATGCCGCCGGCTCCGTTCCCTGCCAGCTAAAGCCTAGGGATTGTAAATCTGAAGATAATAACTGTAGCCATCATTGCTTCGACGCCTATGATGTCCTCTGCCCTCTTCAACCCACTCAGTCCCATCCCTGTCCATCCCACACTCATTCCCATGGTAATTTCTTGACTCGGGTTGGATTAAAATTTGCCAGATCGTGGAATAAGGCAAGAAGGACTTAATCTACTTCATTACGGCTAATCTGTTGGGTCTGGGATCATGAAACAATGGAATCAATGCACTGGGAATGTGGCGCAGCTGGCTGGGAGTCAGCTGCATAAGATCTCTACTGACCAGAAGGTCATGAGTTCGAGACCTGCCCGGATTGGGGTGAGCTCTCAACCAATTGTGTAGCTCGTTGTCTGTCTATATATGTTGTATGTCTATGGCATTGAATGTTTGCCTGTATATGTGCATTGTGATCCCCCCTGAGTCCCCTTCTGTCCGGACAGCCTACTGAAGGCTGCCCGAGGCTCCTCAACAGGCACTGGACCTGTTCCTGTTTTTGTCCATCCCACCCACCTTGCTTGTATTCATGGCTTGTATCTTTTTTACTTTTCACGCTGTGTATTCATTGTTCATATCTTGTTAACTTTTCTTGCTGTTACTTGTGTTCATTGTCGCAACTCTGTGTTTGGTGTGTTCATCATCATAACTCTGTTTGGCATGTGGCATGGGCCCTGGATCTGGCTGGCTTATCGCCCCTTGGGGGAAGGGGAGATAATGCCCTGGGCCCTGGAGTGCCGAGTTGTCGTGGACCGGTGTGGTCCGGTGGCACCCAGGCATGCAAGCGTCTTCAGACAACAGCGGGTTGTCCACCCCCGGATCCAGGACCCATGCATGGCTGCCAACCCTTGTTCCTGTTATCAATAAATGAGTTGCGGCCAATTTTATTCCATAAATATTGTGTCTGTGTCTTATTGAATATTAGGCAGGAGGTGTATCACCCATGCACACGCAAAGGCTTTCAAACACTGCAAACAGCAAAAGGCAGGAGTACGTGATCGCTTCCATGCCACCGAGATGAATTCCCTCAAACGTCTAATAAGCTATCCAAAGAGATGAACTCTATTCCCATAAATAGTTTAAGCACCTTGGATAGGTCCTTTAAAGCGCACACTAAAAGCAAACCTTCCCCCCCCCCCCCCATGTGTTTGATTTAGTGTTGACTTGCCTTCCTTATTTGATGGACCTTCTCCACAAGACGTGTTTGTACAGCACACATGGTTGTCAACCTTGTATATATACTAGCTTGGGGACCCTGCAGGGGTTTATAGAGGTTTAGTGGAAACCCTATAATAGGTCCCCATTGTGTTATGTACCAGACAAAGTTGTGCCTCTAAGGAAGTTTGAAACCAACCAAGATTGTACCCATTTGTGTCAAAATAAATTGTTTGCATCTTAAAAGGAAAACACCTCTCCTGATTCTTTTATTGGTGGTGGCCCTCAAAGTCAGTGGTCAGCCGGATAAATGGTGGCAGCGTGGTCAAGTGGTCACTGAGAAGTTTTAAAACTCCAGTCAGTTAAATGGTGAAGGGGTGAGACAGTACCCTGCCAATAAACGTGAAGTTGCTGAGGTAACCGAGGTTTCCTTGATTTGAGGTCAGCAGTGCGGTCATAGAAAGATTGTCCAGTCTGAGGCCGGTCAAGAAGTGGAGTGGTCACATATTGGCGGCAGCGGTGGGATCTTTAAGAGAGGGTCCACCCTGTC
>JARBWK010000011.1:113606342-113746909 GCA_030556195.1 Anolis apletophallus | reverse complement strand
CGCTGTCGCTTCGAATCTGATTGACTTTTGAAATTTTCTGGAAAAATTTCAAAATTTATTCGGAAAAAAATTGAAATTTCGGAATGACTTCGTTAATGGCAGACACGCATGCGCGGTAAGAAAGACACCCAGTTTGGACGCCGATGTCTTTCCTTCCCTCCACGTTAGGTCTAAGGTGGAGGGAGGGAAACACGTCTGCGTCCAAACTGGGTCTTTAACCCAGTTTGAACACCTATGTCTTTCCCTCCCTCCACGTTAGATCTAATGCAGAGAGAGGGAAACACAACTACGTCCAAATTGGGTTAAAGACCAGGAGGGAAAGATGGAAAGGAAGACCAGGAAAATCCGCTGATTCCTTTCCGAAAATGGTGGCGGCTTCGAAATGGCAAATTTACGCGCTTGCGACAGTGTCCTTGCAAGTTGGAATTCCCGAGCAGGTGTTGCCGTGGAAACCGCAGTGCGTGGCTCCTTCGTCTTGTCAACCCTGCCCATGGCGCAGTCCTGTGTATCGGCCTCTTTCTTCCAATGGGGACATCCTCGCAAGTGCGCAACCCTGCAAGTGGCAAGCCTGGCTCACGCCACTGCCCCCTTACAGGGGTTCAGCGCCCCCCAAATTCTCCTGAGCCTCCCACCACCCCCTTGGATTGCCCCACCGCCCACCAGGGAGTGGTACCGCCCATTTTGGGAACCACTGATTCAAACCATACATCATATATTTTGATGCATCACAGGATGTTTCCAAGTCCTGGATGGTTGAATCAATGGATCCACAATCCATGTATGCAGATGGTCAAGAGAAAGGGCCACCTTGTGTCTTCATCGTATTTCTGTATTTCTCACAAATGGGTCACTCCTCGTTTTCCATCGCATCTTGTTGTTATTACATGGTCTACCTTAAAGAGAGGCAATTCTCATTCAGTTAGTCCAATTATCCCTCCATTTCATTCTCTAGATCAGTATTTCCTAACCGGTGTGCCCCGGCACACTAGTGTGCCGTGAGCGATCATCAGGTGTGCCGTGGGAAATGGGAACCTCCAATCCCCTTTCTTCCCCCTCCTGCCGAACACTTTTTCTTCTCCACTCAGGCGCGAAGGGGAAGGGGGAGGAAGAGATCTCTGTCGAAAGCTGGCATGAGCAAACTTGGACCTTCCGGGTGTTTTGGACTCCCAACTCCCACCATTCCTAGCAGCCTCAGGCCCTTTTCCTCCCCCCCCCCCAGCCACTTAAGCAGGAAAGGGCCTCAGGCTGTTAGGAATGGTGGGAGTTGAAGTCCACAGTGCTCTCTGGGTGTAGGTGAACTACAACTTCCAAACTCAAGGTCAATTCCCAAGCAAACCCTTTCAATACTTCCTGTTGGTAATGAGAGTTCAATATGCCAAGTTTGGTTCAATTCCATTGTTGCAAGAGTTCAGGATGCTCTTTGATTGTGTGTTAACTATAAATCCCAGAAACTGTAACTCCCAAATGTCTGGTCTATTTCCCCCAAACTCCGTCTGTGTTCACATTTGGGCATATTGAGTATTCATGCCAAGTTTGGTCCTGATCCAACATTGTTTCAGTCCACAGTGCTCTCTGGATATAGATGAACTACAACTCCAAAACTCAAAGTCAATGCCCGCCAAACTCTTTTAGTATTTTCTCTTGGTTATGGGAGTTCTGTGTGGGAAGTTTGTGTCTTTCTGCCATTCCTGCCAGGATATCTGTGTTGTGTTCATCGAAACAGGCCCAGGTTTCACACTGAGTGTATAAATACATTGAAAAACATATTAACTATATGTATTACTGTGTTAGAGTGTAATTTTGTGTCATTTGGGTTGGTGGTGTGCCCCAGGATTTTGTAAATGTAAAAAATGTGCCGCGGCTCAAAAAAGGTTGAAAAACACTGGTCTACCTTAAAGACAGGCAATTCTCATTCGGTTAGTCCAATTATCCCTCCATTTCATTCTCTAGATTTCCATGCAATCTAGAGGGGATGGGAAACTGTTTGGATTGTATATCCATCTATCTATCTATCGAAGGAGGTTTACCCGCGCTGTGGAAAGAGGCAGTGATGTACAGAACAAAGATGCTAATGTCAAGCCCAAACAGATGGCATCAAATGTGGAACGCTTGTTATGCAGCAGGGAAAAAGACAAGGAGAAGAAGTTTTTCTCCCCCTTTGAGAAGTAATTACAGAACATGTTGCATTTGAACAAACAAGGTTCAATTACGTGCTTATGTTTCGCACATGCTACCTTCATTTTGACATAATCCCCATCTTTAGATCCATTAATTTCTCATTCGGGAAGGGGGCCATTAGAGTGAATTAACGAACAAATGCAGCAGGCGAGTTTTGACTTGCTTGGTTGACTCTGCGTTGGGCAGTTAGGTTCCAGGCTAAGACCGTGTTTGTACTTTGATGATGCTTTATCGGTATGGTAGGATGCTCTTCAGGGGTGTTGGCCTACAAAGGTGAGCAACAAGCTGAGTCGAATAGGATGACTGTAGTAGCAAATTTCAGCAGCATACTGTTGGCACAGAATTTCAGCAATGAGGATTTTTTGCTATAATTATCAGGCCTGGGCAATCATGGTTCTAAAGTACTTACTAAACTAAAGTTCTGCTGGTGAACACTAGGTGGCGCTGGTGCTTTGCTTCTACAGTGTTGCTAAAGTTCTGGTGGTGAACATTTCAGAACTTTCAAAACTTCATTATTCTGTCATTTTTGGCGATTTTTAAGACAGAACCAATTAGAAACTGCTATTTATAACAAAATTTTGAAAGTTTTGTTAAGAGTTCTGAAATGTTGACCACCAGAACTTTACCAACACTGAAGAAGCAAAGCAGCAGCACCACCTACTGTTCACCACCAGGACTTTATCAACACTGTAGAAGCAAAGCACCAGCGCCACCTAGTGTTCACCACCAGAACTTTAGCTACACTGTAGAAACAAAGCAGCAGCACCACCTACTGTTCACCACCAGGACTTTATCAACACTGTAGAAGCAAAGCACCAGTGCCACCTAGTGTTCACCACCAGAACTTTAGCTACACTGTAGAAGCAAAGCACCAGCGCCACCTAGTGTTCACCACCAGAACTTTATCAACACTGTAGAAGCAAAGCACCAGCGCCACCTAGTGTTCACCACCAGGACTTTATCAACACTGTAGAAGCAAAGCACCAGCGCCACCTAGTGTTCACCACCAAAACTTTAGCTACACTGTAGAAGCAAAGCACCAGCGCCACCTAGTGTTCACCACCAGAACTTTATCAACACTGTAGAAGCAAAGCAGCAGCACCACCTAGTGTTCACCACCAGAACTTTAGCTACACTGTAGAAGCAAAGCACCAGCGCCACCTAGTGTTCACCACCAGAACTTTAGCTACACTGTAGAAGCAAAGCACCAGCGCCACCTAGTGTTCACCACCAGGACTTTATCAACACTGTAGAAGCAAAGCACCAGTGCCACCTAGTGTTCACCACCAGAACTTTAGCTACACTGTAGAAGCAAAGCACCAGCGCCACCTAGTGTTCACCACCAGAACTTTAGCTACACTGTAGAAGCAAAGCACCAGCGCCACCTAGTGTTCACCACCAGAACTTTAGCTACACTGTAGAAGCAAAGCACCAGCGCCACCTAGTGTTCACCACCAGAACTTTAGTTTTGTAAGTACTTTAGAACCATTTAGAAAAGGTGCAGGCAATTAGTTTTTCCAAAGGGCCACACGAGAGCCAAAAAATATTATGGAGGGCCACACCTAAAGGCTGAAATACATTCTAATCCACATTATTTATTTATTTACTATATTTACTATATATTACACATCATTAATATTAACATATTAATATATCAAGAAATATTCATATATTATTAGTATTAATATCATAATTATTATATTATAGTGTGTGTATATATAGACATTATAATATATTGAAATTATAATATAATATAACATTATATTATATTATTTATTATATTATTATAATAAAATTATTATAAAATAATAATAAACTCCACTAAAATTAAATTAAATTCAAGAAGACAAGGTGTGAGCCAAGATGGAATGGCCCAATGGACCCAGCCCAGAGGATGGCAAAGCGGACCCAGCCGCCACAGCAGCAGAGGAGAGCAGAGCAGCAGGCGATCGGAGGCTGCAGGCCTCCGCCCGCTCTCGCCCCCAGCCTTTCCCCAGGTAATCGCCCTGCTGTGGAGTGCCTGCCATCCCTGGAGGCGAACCGGGCCTGCAGGGGGAGCACTCAGCGATGTAAGGCGGCTGATCGCCCTGGCGACCCGGAAGACGATCAAATCTTCTGGGTATTTTATAATATCTGTCTGTCATCCCGTCTGGTCCCGGAGCTTTTCCAGATTTCAAATCATTGATTGCCTCACCAATCTCTTTATCCGTAAATTCTGCACTTAGAAGATCTCTCTCTATTTCTCCGATATGGTTAATTTTCTGCTTATTCAAATAGTCTTGTATTTTTCCTTTATCTATATTATCATTGCTGTATAAATTTTGGTAATATGTGGTGAACTCTTGGACTATATCTGTGTCACTGATCTAACTTTTTCCTTCTCTTGTTATTTTTATTATATTATTTTTCTGGGATTTTTTCCTAACTTGATAGGCTAGCCATTTACCTGTTTTGTTAGCATTCTCAAAATTTTTCTGTTTTAAAATTTTTAATTTCTTCTCCATCTCTTCCATTGTTAACATATTTATTTGGTTGTTAGTGATTTTTATTTTGGCGTCTGCTTCCTTGTCATTTGGGTTTGATTTTAATTTGCATTCCCATTTTTTTAACTCGTTTTGGAGTTTTTCCATTTCTTTTCTTTTTTGCTTTCTCTTATAGCTAGCTTGCGCTATAAAGTTCCCTCGCATTACTGCCTTGCTGGCTTCCCACAGTGTCAGTGGGTCAGTATCTGTCTGATCATTTAGTGCGAAATATTCTTTGATTAATTCTTTATTTTTTAAGATTTCCTCCTCTGATTTCATAAGTGAGTCCTCTAGTCTCCATTTATACGTTCTATGTCCCTCTGTTATTTTAATTTCTGTGGGAGCGTGGTCTGACAGGGTTCTCGAATGTATTTTAGGTTGTGTGATTTTAGAGGCCAAGCTTTTTGATACAAGAATCATATCGATTCTCGACCATGTCCTCCCACTTCCTGAGAAGTAGGTATAGTCGTATTCTTTTATATTTTGCTCTCTCCAGATGTCTATTAAGGAGTTTTCCTTCATCATATTGAAAAAAGACATTGGTAGCTTGCATTTATTGGGTTGTTTTTTAGTTGTATTGTTTTTTTTGTCTACCTTCGGGTTAATTACTCCATTAAAATCCCCGAGTAGAACACATTCCTCCCATTCCAAAGTCTTAATCTTCTCATTCAGATTTTCAAAAAAATTCACTTTTGGGCCGTTTGGTGCATATATGCTCACAAATAATATTTTTTTCCCTCTTAGCTTTCCCAAAACCGCTATAACTCTGCCTTCCTCATCTTTATATTTTATTTCAGGGTCCAGACATGGGTTTACATATAATGCAACACCTTTATGTTTCTTTTCAATCGCTGACGTAAAGAGAGTTCCCAATTTTCGTCTTTCTAGTAGCGAACTTTTTGAGTTTTTAATATGAGTTTCTTGGATAGCATATACTTGGGCTTTTTGTTTTTCCAAAAAGTGGAAAATTTTAGATCTTTTCTGGGGTATGTTAAGCCCATTTGCATTAATGGAGAAACATTTTACCTCCATTCTTTAGTCTTGACCTTCCTCCTCTGAGATCTCCCCTGCTTCCTCCGAGTCCACATCCGACGTTTCTTGGTCTAGTTCCTGGTTGTTCTCCTCTTCTTCTATCTCGTTGTCTCTTTCAGTTTTTTTGACTTTATTGCTGGTTCTACTCAGCTTTCCTGTCTCCTTTCCTGTTGTTTTCCTTCCCTCTCTTTTTTGCTCCTTTGGGGATCGGGGCCTCTCATTAGGTTTTGTGGCTGAGGGACTCATTTTCCGGTTTGGTTTGCTGCTATTTGTCTCCAGAGTGTGGTTCCACTTTCTCAAGAATTCTTCTGCTGCCTCTACTGAGTCTATCCAATACTTCACCGATCTATATGTTAGTTGTAGGCCATCTATTTTGTCCCATTTGAATCTGATATCATTATCTCTCAACACGTCTGTAAGGAAGTAGTATTTCTTCCGATTTTCCAAAACTGTTGTGGGAAGTTCTTTCATTAATCTTAGGGGCTTGTCGTTTATCTTGTATGGTCTTGCTTGGTGGCATTTTATTAATTCATCTCTTGTTTTCGTGGAAGTGTATTGTACAATGATATCTCTGTCTGTTTTGGTTCTTTTTGAGTAGGCCGTGTTTATTCTGAAGGCCTTGTCCACTTTTTCTTCGGCCGTTTGTATGTCCTTTTGGAGTAGTGTTGCAGTCATTTCTATTACCAGGTTCCTGGTATCCTCTAAAGATTCCTTCTCTGTTTCCGTCAAGCCTCTTATTCTAATCTGGAAATCTTTCTGGAAAGACTCAAGTTGTATATTTTTTCTTTGGAGGTCTCGTTGAAGGTTATGTATTTCATTTATTTTCTTCTGGTCTTCTTGAACTTTAGCCCTGGTGTCCTCCTCTCGTCTTTGTATTGTTTCCATTTTCTCGTATAGGACCACCATTTCATTTCTGATGGTAGCTACGTCTTTTTTCATCTCTCTTCTCAGATCTTCTTTGATTTGTTTTCTTTCCTCTGTTGCTCTCCCAATCATATCGTTCATTCTTCTCATTTCATATATCAGCTCTTTTAATTGGTCTTTTACCTGTAGGTCTTCTTGTAGGGAGTCTCTTCTTACCAGTATGTTTTTGGGCTCTTTTTCCGGTTTTTTCCTCGTTGCCATCATTCCTTTTCTCTTCTGACTTATATATATATATATATGTATATTTGTTTATTTGTTTATTTTGGTCGGTATATATATATATATATATATATATATATATATATATATATATTGAATTGTGGGGTTCCTCACTTGAGGCTATGTTTTATATTTATTGGGAGAGTAAGCAATATATTGTCAAAGCTCAGAAAGTGTGGAGCTCCTGATTATTTCCCTCCTTCTTCCTCTTTTGAATGTTGCCTACTTTCTTCTGACTGTCTCTGTTGTGATTGTTGTGGCTGAGGTCTATCCCACAGTTTCTCCCTCTGCTGGGCTATATTTGAACTGCACTTTTACCTGCAGCTCTGGGCTCAATTGTACGGTATTTGCGGAAGTGCGTCCTCCTCGTAGCGCCCGTGTTGGCGTCTCCTTCACGTTCTCCTCTCTCTCTCTGCGTTGGCGCCGCCCCTTGTGGTCTCCTCGCAAGTAAGGGTCTTCTGCGTCTTTAACATGCACTTTGAAGTCTTTTAAAGTATGGGTTTCTTATGGGCCGTAGGTTTATTTATTTATTTTATTTATTTCAGGATTTTACCCCGCTCTTCTCAACCCCTGAGGGGGGACTCAGAGCAGCTTACAGTAAGGCGCAATTCGATGCCCACACAGTAACAATATAAGACCCCAGAACCCTTCAACAATTAAAATACATTAAAATACATTAAAATACAATTACCTAAACATCATGCGCATTCATTCCAGATTAAAACAATGTTCTGTCCACAAAAGCATTGGCCCTATTCATCCACTTTCCATTAAAATCCCATCTAAAGTGCTGCCTTGTGTTGGTGTGCAAACGCCTGGTCCCACAGCCAGGATTTTACTTTTTTCCTGAATGCCAGGAGGGATGAGATGGATTGTACATCGATAGGGAGCGCATTCCACAGGCGGGGAGCCACCACCGAGAAGGCCCTATCCCTCGTCCCCACCAGCCACATTTGAGAAGTAGGCGGGAGCGAGAGCGAGAGCAGGGCCTCCCCGGATGATCTTAGATCACGAGGTGGGATGTAGCGGCTGATGCACTCGGACAAGTAAGCTGGGCCAGAACCGTATAGAGCTTTAAAGGTCAAAACCAGCACTTTGAATTGAGCTCGGAATTGGACAGGCAGCCAGTGGAGCCGACACAACAGGGGGGTGGTATGCTCCCTGTATGTAGCTCCCGTTAGTAATCTGCAATTTCCGAACTGTCTTCAAAGGCAGCCCCACGTAGAGTGTGTTGCAGTAATCTATTCGGGATGTGACCAGAGCGTGGACGACCGTAGCCAGATCAGACTTCCCAAGGTACGGGTGCAGCTGGCGCACGAGTCTTAACTGTGCAAAAGCTCCCCCTGGCCACCGCCGAGACCTGGGCTTCCAGGCTCAGCGATGAATCCAGGATCACTCCCAAGCCAGGCTCTTCAGGGGATAACCCCATCCAGGATCAACCCTATGCCCAAGCCGCGAACCTGCATCTTCAGGGGAGTTAGTAACCCCATCCAACACAGGCTGTAACCCAGGGTCTGCCCTGTGACAGGTGGGAAGGAGTGACAGATCTGGACCATCTTCAACTGACCAGGATTGCACAGGACCTCTTATTGGGGCAGGATTTAGGGGCCACAGAAACCGGCTTCAAGAACCACACTTTCCTTACTATAGTCTACAATTGAAATTTCAGGCTCAAATGCATATTCTTTGGCCCAAAGAAGGAGGCTATAAAATATAATAACTCCAGATTCTGTTATAGCAGTGTTTCTCAACCTTCCTAATGCCGTGACCCCTTAATACAGTTCCTCCTGTTGTGGTGACCCCCAACCATAACTACTGCTATTTCATCACTGTAATTTTGCTACTGTTATGAATTGTAATGTAAATATCTGATACACAGGATGTATTTTCATTCACTGGACGAAATTTGGCACAAATGCCCGATACGCCAAAATTTGGGGTTGGGGAGGGGGGTTGATTTATCTGATACACAGGATGTATTTTCATTCACTGGACGAAATTTGGCACAAATGCCCGATACGCCAAAATTTGGGGTTGGGGAGGGGGATTGATTTTGTCATTTGGGAGTTGTAGTTGGCATTGTAGTTCACCTAAAATCAAAGAGCATTCTGAAATCCACCAATGATGGAATTGAACCAAACTTGGCACACAGAACTTCAATGACCAACAGACATTACTGGAAGGGTTTGGTGGCATTGAGCTTGAGTTTTGGAGTTGTAGTCCACCTACATCCAGAGAGCACTGTGGACTCAAACAATGATGGATCTGGACCAAACTTGGCATAAATACTCAATATGCCCAAATGTAAACATTAGTGGGGTTTGGGGAAAATAGACCTTGACATTTGAGAGTTGTAGTTGTTGGAATTTATAGTTCACCTACAATCAAAGAGCATTCTGAACCCCACCAACAATAGAATTGAGCCACACAGAACCCTCATGCCTTGAAGGGACTTGCTGACACGAGCCTCCCTCCAGCCTCGCATGCTCTCTCTTGTCTGCACGTGCGCACCATGCTGGGGTGCACCGAGCATGCCGGCTCTCCCCTCCCCGCTTGTAGTCTCAGAAACAGCCCTCTCCTTGGCTGAAAGGCCAGCTGAGAGGCTGACCAATCACAGCGGAGGAGGGCTTTTGGTGGGAGGATTCATTCGCTGTTTCCAAAAAGGAAGAGAAGGTCAGGCAGAGAGATCTTCAGCCTTATCTGCCTAAGATAGTCTTTGATGACCCCTCTGAAACCCCCTTGCGACCCCCCCCCCCAGGGGTCCCGACCCCCAGGTTGAGAAACAGCTGTGTTATAGAGTAATTGCTTAGTCAAGGGGAAAAAACCTACATCTCCCACCAAAATCCATTGCTTAGAATGTCGGGACTATACTTCCAGTTATTCCTGACCATTGGCCATTGGCTGGAGGTGATGTTGAAGTTGATCTCCAGTATTCAATAGAGCAATGTTTCCCAACTGGTGTGCTGCGGCACACTAGTGCGCCATGAGCGATCATCAGGTGTGCCGTGGGAAATTGGAACCTCCAATACGCTTTCTTCCCTCTCCTGCCGAACACTTTTTCTTCTCCACTCGCGCTCCCTTCCTCCCAGCCTCGCTCTGCTCGCTTTGCTCACACTGCCACTTCTCCCCAGAGGGAGGAAGAAGTGACCTGTGTGAGCGCTACTGCACAGACTCACCCCACGTCTTCCTCCCTCCCCTCCTGAACACGCGGCAGCGTTAGCAGAATGAGACAAAGCGAGCAGAGCGAGGCTGGGAAGAAGGGAGCCCTGGTGGAGAAGAAAAAGTAAGTGTTCGGCAGGAGGGGGAAGAAAGGGCGCGAAGGGGGAGGGGAGGAAGAGGTCTCTGTCGAAAGCTGGCATGGGCAAACTTGGACCTTCCAGGTGTTTTGGACTCAAACTCCCACCATTCCTAGCAGCCTCAGGCCCTTTTCCTCCCCCCCCCCCCAGCCACTTAAGCAGGAAAGGGCCTCAGGCTGTTAGGAATGGTGGGAGTTGAAGTCCAAAGCATCCAGAGGGCCGAAGTTTTCCCATGCCTGTTTTAGGGACATTAAAGTGGTGAGCTTCCTTCCAACATTGTGATTCTGGATAGAAAGCAAACAATAACATAACATTGTTTGAATCCACAGTGCTCTCTGGGTGTAGGTGAACTACAACTTCCAAACTCAAGGTCAATTCCCAAGCCAACCTTTTCAGTACTTTCTGTTGGTAATGAGAGTTCAATATGCCAAGTTTGGTTCAATTCCATTGTTGCAAGAGTTCAGGATGCTCTTTGATTGTGTGTTAACTATAAATCCCAGAAACTGTAACTCCCAAATGTCAAGGTCTATTTCCCCCAAACTCCATCTGTGTTCACATTTGGGCATATTGAGTATTCGTGCCAAGTTTGGTCCTGATCCAACATTGTTTGAGTCCACAGTGCTCTCTGGATATAGGTGAACTACAACTCCAAAACTCAAGGTCAATGCCCACCAAACTCTTATAGCATTTTCTCTTGGTTATGTGAGCTCTGTGTGGGAAGTTTGTGTCTTTCTGCCATTCCTGCCAGGATATCTATGTTGTGTTCATAAAACAGGCCCAGGTTTCACACTGAGGGTATAAATACATTTAAAAACATATTAACTATATGTATTACTGTGTTAGAGTGTCATTTTGTGTCAGTTTGGTTGGTGGTGTGCCCCAGGATTTTGTAAATGTAAAAAATGTGCCGCGGCTCAAAAAAGGTTGAAAAACATTGCCATGGATCTCAAAGTTTTCTGACTGATAGAAATGATGAGTTTGGAGAGACGTAGCTGCAGGTAGAACATCTCAAACATTAAGAACAAACAAAGGATGATGGATGGAGCGACCGAAAGATGCTTAGAGGTGAGTGTTGGAGAAGTGAGGTTACACTTGGAAAGTGGGACAAAAGGAACAAAGCTTTGGGGAGAGTTTGGCGGATAAGGGCATCAGATCTACCTTTACTCTCCGATGTGAAGTAATTTCACCAGGTGGGAGCTAATTTGCCTAATCCTGCTTGAGACTGTGTGCTTACAAATCCCAAGGTGTACTTACCCGAGTCCTTTCCCTGACTCCGTATTTACAGAACAAACATTGTCTGCTTGAAGTTGGCATCGGCTGCACAAAGGATTTAATCAAAGCCAAGATATACCCCATCGTTCTTTTTATCAGAGTCTCCGAAAAGAACATCAAGAAGTTCAGGTGCGTTGAAAGCTTTCGTGACTTTGTTGCATGCTGCTGCTGGCCTTATGTTATCATCAAGAATAGGAAGCTAAGCAGATCACCCACACCTTCCTCCTGCATATTATATACCTGGTACTGATCTATCCCATAATGTTTTCCTTCCTCCTCTTGGAAATTTGGACATGATGCTGATCAGGGATATACAAATCCAGCAGTCACGGTAAACGTTGGCCCTGAGCTGAACGGAATAGTTTGGGGAGGGTTTGACCTCGTCTTCCTCTGAGACGGAGAGATTGCAACTTGCATCCAAATTTAAGCCTGAAACTACAATTCTCATTTCCATGGGTTGCTGTGAGTTTTCCAGGCTGTCTGGCCATGTTCCGGGAGCATTCTCTCCTGACGTTTTGCCCACATCTGTGGCGGGCATCCTCAGAGGTTGTGAGGTCTGTTGGAAACTAGGCAAGTGGGAGTTATATATATATATATCTATATATATAAAAAGAGAGTGGTCGTGCGATGGGGCAAATAGGCAGGAAAACTATAAGCTCCAGAAGCACGAAAACAACCCAACACATTCCAACATACCACGAGGTACCTACAGGGCCCACAAAACCCACCCTAGATACCTCGCAAGACACCCAAACATAACCCCCCAAAAACGGGGAACGGAACCTGCAGTAGCAGCGCTTGGTGAATGGCAATGGCCTCTTTCCCCCACGAGGGGGAAGCCCTGATCACCAATGGCGCTGGCGCACTCAGCCCCCAACCCCAGCCCCTCGCCCTCAGCCCTCGCTCACCGATTCCTCCTCCTTCTGCACCTAGAGGCAAACAGGGAGGGGGGCGGAAGGGGGGGCTTCCCTACGACGGCGCCGTGACCGGATGGATGGAAGGAGGGGGAAGGAAAGTATACCAGGAAGGAAGAAAAAAGCCACAGCGAAGCGTGGCCGGGTCAGCTAGTGTGTGTGTGTGTGTGTGTGTGTGTGTGTGTGTGTGTGTATATATATATATATATATATATGGAATGTCTAGGGTGGAAGAAATAACTTTTGTCTGCTTGAGGCAAATGGGAATGTTGCAAACGGCCACCTTGATTAGCATTGAATAGCCTTGCAGCTTCAAACCCTAGCTGCTCTTTGCCTGGGGGAATCCTTTGTTTGGCGGTGTTAGTTGACATTTCACCCACATCTATAATCTCTCGACATTACTTCGCAAATGAAGATTCTTAGGAAGGACTCATCCCACGCTTTTTACAAGCGCGTTGATGACTAAAAAGGCCAATCTGAGATAGGCAAGTTCGGTTGCAGAAAGCACAGCAGAAAGTCTCCTTGGGTGATATCGTTTCCAAGTTGCGGTTCTTTCTGCGTTGTTGTTTCTCTTTGAGACCCATTCAGCGTGTCTTCTCGAAAGAGGCCGCAGCATTGTGGATAGTGCGTCTCCACGCCTCCCGATGTGAGGCCAGGGTGGACCATTGTTGGTGATCAATCTGGCCGAGCCAGAGATGTTGTTTCACGGAGTCCTCATATCTCTTTTGGGAGGCGCCTCTCTTGCGCTGACCCGTGGCGAGTTCACCGTAGAGTAGTATCTTTGGGAGGCGGTGGTCTAGTCGAGTCAGACTCTGGAGGGAGGGGGGGTTCATCTCCATCTCCGGCGTTGTCTGTAGACACCTCCAAGGTCAAGTGGCCGGCATTTATTATTATTTTATTTATTTATGGTATTTCTTTGCTGCCTTTCTCAGCATGAAGACATAACTGTATGGAGCACTGTTACCCTCCTGCCGGAGCGGTACCTATTGATCTACTCACATTTGCATGTTTTCAAACTGCTAGGTTAGCAAAAGCTGGGACTAACAGCTAGATTCAAACCGCCAAACTTCATATATAGTATGAAACCCCCAGTTTGCTAGTAAAACTAAATTCCTGTGTTGCGAAAGGATGCATGTGGAATATGTGTGCCACCAACATAAGAAGTGTAAATCTCGTTCCAAACCTCGTTCCAAACCTCGTTTGGAACGAGGTAGAACAAACAGTAAAGCTCATATGAAACCAATATGTATAATACAGTATATAATATGTGTGTGTGATACATATAGATATATTGTATGGAACTCTTATAAGGGGTTGGTTTAACCCCCAGTTTGCGAGAAAAACTGAATTACCGTGTCACGAAAGGACGCATGTGAAATAAGTGTGCCACCAACATGAAATGTGAGACCCTGGTGGCGCAGTGGGTTAAACCTCTGTGCCGGCAGGAATGAATACTGACAGGTCGCAGGTTCGAATCCGGGGAGAGCATGGATGAGCTCCCTCTGTCAGCTCCAGCTCCTCATGCGGGGACATGAGGGAAGTCTCCCACAAGGATGGTAAAACCATCAAAACATCTGGGTGTCCCCTCTGCAACGTCCTTGCAGACAGCCAATTCTCTCACACCAGAAGTCGCTCCTGACACGACAAAAAAAACAAAAACAAAACATGAAACGTTTGGAAAGTTCTGGCCTAAGAAGCAACCAGAAGGCAGCAACAAGATTTCATTTTCTCAGATCGCATCCAGAAGGAAGAGAAGTCTCTGGAATTCACATGGATATGTGACGTAATGGATAATAGTGAACCCCATTGAAGTGAAGGAATCTAGAGTTGTGTTTGAGTGCCAAGAAAATGCCTAAAGAGGACATATTTTGACAGATGTGGAAAACCCAAGGGAGAAAGAAGGAGAGAGAACATACGAGTCGCCTTCAGGCTGAGAAAGGTGGTTTAGAAATATAGTAAATATAGTAAATATCTGTACATATAATAAAAGTGAATGTTTGTATGCAGAGGGCAGATATGTGTCAGCGTTCTGATCGGCTCCCACTTTCACAGACCACTGTGACCAGCATGGGTGATGGATCTGGGCCAAAGTTGGCACACATAACCCCCATGGCCTCCTTTACATCCTGGTGAGTTTTGGGGGAGGACGGACAAAGGATGATAGGATTTGTAGTACTTTCAAACCCTTTGGTTCCCATGGATCACTGCGGTCCCCAACAAAGACCGATAAAGACCAAACTTGGCACACAGAGCCCCCATAACCCACTTTACATACTACTGCAGTTTGAAGGAGAATGGACCATGGATGATGGGACTTGAAGTACCTCCACTCACTTCCCGAGACCGCTGCGGCCCTCATCCAATGACCGATAAAGACTAATCTTGGCACACGTAACCCCCATGACCCCCTTTATGTTTTGGTGAGGTTTTGGGAAGGATGAGTAACATATGATGGGATTTGTAGTACTTTCAACCCCTTCAGTTCCCAGAGACCACTGTGGCAACTAGCAAAGACCAATAAAGACCAAACTTGGCACACAGATCCCCCATGACCCACACTACATCCTGCTTCAGTTTGCAGGAGGGTCAACCATGGATGATGGGACTTGAAGTACCTCCAATCACTTCCCGAGACCATTGCGACCCTCTGCCAATGACTGATCAAGACCAGACTTGGCACACAGAGCCCCCATGACCCACTCTACACCCTGGTGCTGTTTTAAGGAAGACACACCATGGATTATGGGACTTGAAGGACCTTCACTCACTTTCTAAGATGGCTGTGAACCTCATCCAATAACTGATCAGGACCACACTTGGCACACAGAGCCCCCATGACCCATTCTACATCCTGGTGCAGTTTGGAGAAGGATGAACCATGAACAATGGGAGTAGCAGTGCCTTCACTAAGTTCCTGACCTTTTTCAAATAACCCGGGCACCACCGGGTCCCCAAGCTTGTAGTAAATATAGTAAAGCTCTAAACGGTTCTGGCCCAGCTTACTTGTCCGAACACATCTACCCCTACATCCCGCCTCAAAATCTAAGATCATCTGGGGAGGCCTTGCTCTCGCTTCCGTCAACAGCTCAAATGTGCCTGGTGGGGACAAGGGACAGGGCCTTCTCAGCGGTGGCTCCCCGGCTATGGAACTCTCTTCCAACTGAATTAAGATCAGTCCCCTCCCTCCTGGTTTTCCGGGAAAAAATTAAAGGCATGGTTTTGGGACCAGGCTTTTGGGCAATAGATGTAAGCAGCACTTTAAGGGACAAATTGCAATGGTGATATGGCTGACGAGACTGGTTTTATTGTGTAGCCTTTGTATGGTTTTTAACTATGTATTGTTTTATTATCCTCTCCATTGGCGCCCCCTTGCAGTGGGCAAGACTCTAAACTGTCTAGTCTGTGAGCTGCTTTTTGCTGATGCTGCTGCCCTTGTCGCCCATTCAGAAGCATTCCTGCAGCGGCTAACATTTTGCTTTGCAGCAGCTGCAGAGCTGTTTGGGCTGGAAGTCAGCCTGAAGAAAACGGAAGTCCTCTACCAGCCCGCACCACAGGAAGAACACCATCATCCCCACATCTGTGCTTAAGTCCATTCAGCAGTTCACCTACCTGGGAAGCATCATCTCTTCAGACGCCAAGATTGATAAAGAGATAGATCACAGATTAGCAAAGGCATAGAGTGCATTCGGAAGGCTACACAAAAGAGTCTGGAGCAACAAGCACCTGAGGCAAAGCACAAAAATCAGTGTGTACAGAGCTATTGTACTGTCTATTCTCTTCTATGGGTCTGAAACATGGGTCACCTATCGCCAACACCTACGACTCCTTGAACGCTTTCATCAGCGCTGTCTTCACACAATCCTAAGTATACATTGGACCGACTATGTGACTAATGTTGCTGTCCTTGAGCAAGCAGGGATCACCAGCATTGAGGCCATGCTATTGAGAACACAGCTGCGCTGGGCAGGGCACATCTCTAGGATGGAGGACCACCGCCTCCCAAAGATACTACTCTATGGTGAACTCGCCATGGGTCAGTTCCCAAAAAGAGATATAAGGACTCCCTGAAACAACATCTCAGGCTCAGCCAGATTGATCACCAACAATGGTCCACCCTGGCCTCACATCGGGAGTCATGGAAATGCACTATCAACAATGCTGCGGCCTCTTTTGAGAAGACACACCGAATGGGGTCTAGAAGAAAAATGACAACGCAGAAAGAACCGCAACTTGGAAACAACATCACCCAAGGAGACCTTCTGCTGTGCTTTCTGCAACTGAACTTGCCTATCTCAGATTGGCCTTTTTAGTCATCAACGCGCTTGGAAAAAGCGTGGGATGAGTCCTTCCTAAGAATCTTTGTTTGCAAAGTAATGCCGAGTGAGTTTTATTATGTAATGTTGTAATTTTACTGTTGAAAGTGGGTTAATATATGATTTTATTTTTGTAATTTTGTAATAGCCTCTAATAAGGCTTAATTGTAATGCAGTCCTGAGTCCCCTTTCGAGGGTTGAGAAGTAACGTTGATACAAATGCGATAAATAAATAAATAAAAATATTTAGGTTTGCAGTCTCCAAAATAACACGAACAATACGTTTGTCATGCAAAATCGTATCACTCCTGCATGGGTGTGACGGCAAAGGTGACCTGCAAACCACTGTTTTTGCAAACAAATGGAGGACAGTATGGAAGATGACAATGAAAACAAGTCTAAATATAAGCTGAATAGGAAATCAATAGAAAATTATTACTCCATGGTGCGATTCCCCATGGAAGATGGAAAGGGTGCCCCACTTATCTGAAAGTAAATGCAGGAGAGTCATAAACATCAACACAGCAGCTGCGATCCTGTCTTTGGTAACTAAAACATAAAGGATTAACGAACGGTCAATTATCTCACTTGAGTCGGAGCAGGAAGTGATCTTTCAATTTGCATTAATCACACTGAAGCGACAATAGCAGGTTATTCATTGGTGGCGGCAAAAAATATTGCCTGGAAAACAAATGCAGACTAACTTAATTGTCCACTACATATTGCAGCTTATAAAAAATGAATTTTGGCTGGGGAAGCGTCCATATAGAACTATATTTCAGAAAGGTATTTCGAGTCATATAGATATATTAAGTGGCTGGGAGAGCGCATTGAATTTTCCAGCAGCGCTAAATACTGTCTGCTGGCGTGATTGTTGAACAGATCTATATGGAATCAAAGAAATGCTATTAATGGGCTGAGGTTTTAATTTAAATGTATTGCTCGTAGTATTTTGTCAGGCCGTCTCCCAGTTCAATTATTGGCCCTAAAGTCAGAGAGAGTTAATTGCACTTAAGTCCTGTTGAAATTAATGGGACTTAAATGAGTTCATACTTCCTTGTCTCATTTCATTTCAATGGCGCTCGGAGTTTGACTAACTCTCTTGGCACTAAAACATTTTCGTTTCAATGTAAAACATGATTGGGAAAGGGTGGAGAGGTGGCTCCTCAAACATGTTTAGATGCACACCTACAGAGTGTGTGTGTGTGGCATGTGCAATCCGTGGTTCTGAATGGTTCTGAAGTGCTTACAAAACTGAAGTTCTGGTGGGGAACACTAGGTGGCGCTGGTGCTTTGCTTCTACAGTGCTGCTAAAGTTCTGGTGGTGAACATTTCAGAACCCTAACAAAACTTTCAAAAATTTCATTATTATTTCGTTAGTGGCGATTTTTGTGGCTGAACCAATTAGGAACTGCCATTTATAATGAAATTTTTAAAGTTTTGTTAGATTTCTGAAGTTTTCACCACCAGAACTTTAGCAACACTGTAGAAGCAAAGCACCAGCGCCACCTAGTGTTCACCACCAAAACTTTAGCTACACTGTAGAAACAAGCACCAGCGCCACATAGTGTTCACCACCAGAACTTTAGCTACACTGTAGAAGCAAAGCACCAGCGCCACCTAGTGTTCACCACCAGAACTTTAGCTACACTGTAGAAGCAAAGCACCAGCGCCACCTAGTGTTCACCACCAGAACTTTAGCAACACTGTAGAAGCAAAGCACCAGCGCCACCTAGTGTTCACCACCAGAACTTTAGCTACACTGTAGAAGCAAAGCACCAGCGCCACCTAGTGTTCACCACCAGAACTTTAGCTACACTGTAGAAGCAAAGCACCAGCGCCACCTAGTGTTCACCACCAGAACTTTAGCAACACTGTAGAAGCAAAGCACCAGTGCCACCTAGTGTTCACCACCAGAACTTTAGCAACACTGTAGAAGCAAAGCACCAGTGCCACCTACTGTTCACCACCAGAACTTTAGCAACACTGTAGAAGCAAAGCACCAGTGCCACCTAGTGTTCACCACCAGAACTTTAGTTTTAGCTACTTGTAAGACCAGCGCCACCTTTTCACCACCAGAACCATGGAAGCAAAGCACCAGCGCCACCTAGTGTTCACCACCAGAACTTTAGCAACACTGTAGAAGCAAAGCACCAGTGCCACCTAGTGTTCACCACCAAAACTTTAGCTACACTGTAGAATCAAAGCACCAGCGCCACCTTGTGTTCACCACCAGAACTTTAGCTACACTGAATCAAAGTTGCACCTTGTGTTCACCACCAAAACTTTAGCTACACTGTAGAAGCAAAGCACCAGCGCCACCTAGTGTTCACCACCAGAACTTTAGTTTTGTAAGTACTTTAGAACCATTTAGAAACAACATAGCAGTTCGAAAACATACAAATGTGAGTAGATCAATAGGTACCACTCCAGTGAGCACTCCATGCAGTCATACTGGCCACGTGACCTTGGAGGTGTCTACTGACAATGCTGGCTCTTCGGCTTAGAAATGGAGATGGGCACCAACCCCCAGATTTGGACACGACTGGACTTAATATCAGGGGAAAACCTTTACCTTTTTACATCTTTATTAATGACTTAGATGAAGGGTTAGAAAACATGATCATCAAGTTTGCATACGGGACCAAATTGGGAGGGATTGCCAATACGCTGGTGTTTTGCTTCTACAGTGTTGCCAAAGTTCTGGTGGTGAACATTTCAGAACTCTAACAAAACTTATAAATGGCAGTTCCTAATTGGTTCTGTCTTACAAATCACCAATAATGAAATAATAATGAAGTTTTGAAAGTTTTGTTAGAGTTCTGAAATGTTCACGACCAGAACTTTAGCAACACTGTAGAAGCAAAACACCAGCGCCACCTAGCGTTCACCACCAGAACTTTAGTTTTGTAAGTACTCTAGAACCATTTAGAACCACGATTGCTCAGGCCTATTATCAATACATCTTGTGTGTGTGTGTGTGCGTGTGTGTGTGCGATGTACAGACTAGTAAGAGAAAATCATCAACTTCATCTCTTCATTTGTTATGGCCTTTGGTATCTGTTTTGCTCAGCAAAACAAGAGGTGGTGAAGACTTATTTCAAACGGGAATCTCTGTAGACACATCTATGCATGTGTATAATATGTCTCTTTTATGGCTTGCCATTCTGTGATGCAGGAAGCTCTTACCGAAGCCTGAGATCGAAGAAGAGCTCCTACCGATGTGCCGCCAGAATGAGAAAGAGCTGGAGGGTTTGCCCTGCCTTTACGCCTCCCTGGAAGCCGACGCTTGGAGCAGCATCGAGGACCTCCTCCGCATCATCAAGGAGAAGGTTGCAGAAGAACAGCACAAAACCATCTGGATTGACGAGGAGCAGTTGTGAAGCCCAACTGGTGTCGGAGAGGGAGGTGCTCTTTGATCACAAAACGGAGAAGTCCAGAAGGCACTGGATTCCCAAAGCGTACTCTTTGAAAATCTCTGAGATGGAACCTGCCTTCACTAACTCTTCCATCTGTAGCCGGATGCTGGGAAGTCTTGACAAATGGCCAAATGCTGAGTGTGAGGGCACCACTAAACACAGCTTGTGGCTACCACAGATGCTTCTTGGAGGTTCTGGCTAGGACTTTCCCTCCTTTACCACGAGCAGCTGCCATTCCTGAAGGCCAGGAATATCAAGGAGAAGTTTATAACTCTCAATCTATGGCTAGAAGTTTATAAACTCTCAATGTGGAGACAGCGGGAAAGACACAGATGCCCTCCGACATGAAGAAGCTGGGTCCGGCTTGATGGTGGAGGAGGCTCAGACTTAAGGCTAAGGCAGAATGTATTCCATTTGAGAGATCCCACATCCTTGATAGTCGAGTGACCAGGGGCGGTCCGTCCATGTAAGCAACCTATGCGGCCGCGTGGGGCGCCATCTTGGATAAGCGCTGCCACGCCAGCCGCACCGCCGTAGCAAACCTCCCTGCTGCCTGCAGCAGCTTCCGAGCATGCGCGGAGATTTTCGCGCATGCCCAGAACCTCCTCCGGAGCGCGCTCTCCCTTGCCCTGTGCAACGCCCCGTGGGAGGGCCGGGCAGCGGGCACCAGGAAGCGCGCTAGGAGAGGCCTGGGTGGGGCTGGCAGGGGAAGCCAGGAAGCGCTAGGAGGGGCCTCGAAGGCCTCTCCTAGCGCTTCCTGGTGCCCACTGCCGGCCCTCCCATGGGCGCTGCACAGGGCAAGGGAGAGCGCTCTCCCGCCCTCTGCAACGCCCTGTGGGTGGGGCTGGCAGGGAAAACCAGGAAGCGCTAGGAGGGGCCTTCGAAGGCCTCTCCTAGCGCTTCCTGGTGCCCGCTGGCCCCTCCCACGGGCGTTGCACAGGGCAAGGGAGAGCGCTCTCCTGCCCTCTCTGCAACGCCCGTGGGAGGGGCTGGCAGGGGAAACCAGGAAGGGCTAGGAGGGGCCTTCGAAGGCCTTCGAATTGCACAGGGCAAGGAGCGGCGGCGCGTGGGAGGAATGAAAGGAGCGCTAAGGTACCAAGAAAAAAAATTGGGGGAGGGGGCGCAAAAATAATGTTTGGGGGGGCCAGGGGGGGCAAAATAATGTGTTTTGGGGGGGCGCTGAAATAATTTTGCCTACCATGCGAAATTACCTTAGACCGCCCCTGCGAGTGACTCTTGGGATGTCATCAC
The DNA here is from genome assembly GCA_030556195.1 of Anolis apletophallus. Lineage (NCBI taxonomy): Eukaryota > Metazoa > Chordata > Lepidosauria > Squamata > Anolidae > Anolis > Anolis apletophallus. The sequence continues at coordinate 113,725,569 of JARBWK010000011.1, read as the reverse complement.
ACGGACTGACAGATTTGTAGAGAAGCATGGGGGTCTGTCCCTACTATTTTCGATAGCAAATCGCTCCATGAAACTTTTACTCCTTCCATTCCACTAATTTCGTGAAGAGTTATTGACCCCTTGTTGCCCACCTTCATATTCATCACACGAGGGAAGGCTTGTCAAATCCTCTCTGCTTTCCCCCCTTCTCCACCAGCTGACAAACCTCTTTTGGAAACGACCCTGGTTCCCTCGGGGAGATAGGGTAGGTTATAAATAAACTATTATTATTATTTGAAACACATGCATTATGTATTATTACAAAGAGAAGAAAAGGAGTGTGCCGTCGTACCCAGGCTGCAAATACCCAGTGAAGGGAAAGGACGTGGTTTGCCTCCTTTTAAGGCTTGGGGCTCCCAAGGACCAAGCTGGTTTCCCAACCTTTTTTGAGCCGCGGCACACTTTTAACATTAAAAAAAATCTGGGGGCACACCACCAACCAAAATGACGCAAAATGACACTCTAACATAGTAAATAACGGCTGGGGGATGGTGGCCTGCTGGGAGCAGCTGCTGGGAATGCCGAAGCCGGGGAAGGGGGCGGAGCCAGGCCACACCATGCCCCGCCCCCTCCCCTGGCTTCAGCTCTCTCAACAGCTTCTCCAGCCTTGAGGGGGCAGTGCCAAGCCAGCAGTGGCAGAGCCAGCAAAATGCTGGCTTGGCACTGTCCCCTCAAGGCTGGAGCAGCTGCTGGGAGTGCCGAAGCCAGGGGAGGGGTCGGGGCCAGGCCGTGCCATGCCCCTCCCCCTACCCACGGCTTCAGCTCTTCCAACAGCTTATCCAGCCTTGAGGGGGCAGTGCCAAGCCAGCGGTGGCAGAGCCAGCACAACGCTGGCTTGGCCCTGTCCCCTCAAGGCTGGAGCAGCTGCTGGGAGTGCCGAAGCCAGGGGAGGGGGCGGAGCCAGGCCATGCCATGCCCCGCCCCCTCCCCCGGCTTCAGCTCTCCCACAGCCGCACGGAGGAGAAGGAGCATGAGAGGTGGACGGGCTTCAGTGGGCGGGGCTCCTCCTCCGCGTGGCTTCAGTGAGCGAGGGACAAGAGTCATGGCGGGAGTCTTGGCGGATGGAGGCTGGCTGGGGAAACGGCCGAAGGAGGCAGCGCCCCGGCCCCTTCTTCTTTTCCTTCGCCTCCGCCCGGCCCTTCCTCCTCCTCCCCCAAGCAGCAGGAGTTCGGCAGGAGGAGGGGGAAGGAAGGGGGGCAGAGAGGGGACCGGCCTGCAGGGCTCCCTCCCGGTGCACATCTTCGAAGCCCTCCACAAGCTCTTTGGCTCCAGGGGGTGAGTGAGTGAGGGACCGCCCACCCGGGGCTGCAAGGGAGGGAGGCGGCACAGGGCCCTTGACCGCTAGGTGGGTTTTAGGAGCAGGCGGCCTTAGCCCGTTGCCATTGGTTGCCCCTTTCCAGCCCCTGCTTGGACTTCTTCCCCGTCAGCAGCTCCTTTGAGGCCAACCCTCCCTTCTGCGAGGAGCTGATGGATGCCATGGTCACCCACTTTGAGGTAGGTGCTGCCTTGTTTTCCTGGGTCTCCCTCCAGGCCTGGCCCGGCCCTTGGGGCTCCCCGGTCCCTGCTTGCGGCTGAGCACGCTTCCCCCCCCCTTCTCTCCCCGGCCTCAGAAACTGCTGGGCAGAGAGCTTTTCTCGTGGCACATCAGGAGGTCTGCCACAGCACACTAGTGTGCCGCGTCACAGCGGTTGGGAAACACTGCTCTAGTCAACTCAAACAGGCTTTATTGTTCACAACATGAGCTAACTGTTCTCAGGCACTTCGTTTAGTTCCCCTAAATCAGGGGTGCCCACACTTTTTCATCATGCGAGCTACTATATGAACAATCAAGTTGAAAAGATCACCTGTTGTGCATGTGACCATGTGCGCGCATACTCCTACTGCAGTTTTCCGTCCGCGCGGGGCTTCTTTCTTGCCTGCCCACGAACTCGCCGCTGCGCGCACCCGGGAAGGGGATCCTCCTTGCCTGCGTGCGCGCTCTCTCTCCTAATGTCTTTGTTGCCTTCCTCCTTCCTGCTGCGTGCTTTCATGAAGCAGGAAGTCCCCATCCCATCCTGCTTCTTGCGTGCACAGCAGGCCCCTCTCACGCACGCAGTAGGAGGGTATTTATGGGCGGTCATGTCACCACACCGTGCGTGGCAAGACGAGCGCCAGGGCCCACCCACTAAAGCCTCATTTTGGCAAAAGAAGCCCCGCGAAGGCGGCGGCGGTTGCGCGCATGGCAGGAGTGCGCCATCCGGCTGATGAGGCCCAAAGATCACCTGGAAGAGGGCCAAAGATCACCTAGGTGCTCCTGATCACCATAATGAGCACCCCTGCCCTAAATGATAAAGGAAAGATCTTACATTACAGTCTCTCTGTAGCTTAGTCCAGGAAGCTTTAGCCGGGTGGCTCTCCAAGTCCTCTCCCTCTCTATGGCTTGGAGGTAAGGACACCCTAAGCCCCAGCCAGCTGGCCTACATTGAAGGCATGAAACCTTCCTCTGGATGCCAACTGACTGGTTTGAAGGTGCTTGAGACTCCGCAGAGCTACCCAACCTTCCGGTATGCTGGGCTTTCTGAGTCCCAAGGAAAGTCAGCCTGGTGTTGGAAGATAGCCTGACCAAGGCTTAGCCTGGCAAACCTTCAGTCACACCCTCTCTAGAGAAATCCTGGTGGTCTAATGCAGTGTTTTTCAACCTTTTTTGAGCCGCGGCACACTTTTTACATTTGCAAAATCCTGGGGCACGCCACCAACCAAAATGACACAAAATGACACTCTAACACAGTAATACATATAGTTGATATGTTTCTAAACGTATTTATACACTCAGTGTGAAACCTGGGCCTGTTTCGATGAACACAACATAGATATCATGGCAGGAATGGCAGAAAGATACAAACTTCTCATGCAGAACTCCCATAACCAAGAGAAAATGCTACAAGAGTTTGGTGGGCATTGACTTTGAGTTTTGGAGTTGTAGTTCACCTATATCCAGAGAGCACTGTGGACTCAAACAATGTTGGATCAGGACCAAACTTGCCATGAATACTCAATATGCCCAAATGTGAACACAGGTGGAGTTTGGGGAAAATAGACCTTGACATTTGGGAGTTACAGTTTCTGGGATTTATAGTTAACACACAATCAAAGAGCATCCTGAACTCTTGCAACAATGGAATTGAACCAAACTTGGCCTATTGAACTCTCATTACCAACAGAAAGTACTGAAAAGGTTTGCTTGGGAATTGACCTTGAGTTTGGAAGTTGTAGTTCACCTACACCCAGAGAGCACTGTGGACTCAAACAAAGTTATGTTATGTTGTTGTTTGTTTTCTATCCAGAATCACAATGTTGGAAGGAGACTCACCACTTTAAGGTCCCTAAAACAGGCATGGGAAAACTTCGGCCCTCTGGGTGCTTTGGCACTTCAACTCCCACCATTCCTGACAGCCTGAGGCCTAAGTGGCTGAAGGGGGAAAAGGAAAAGGGCCTGAGGCTGCTAGGAATGGTGGGAGTTGGAGTTTGCCCATGCCAGCTTTCGATGGAGACCTCTTCCTCCCCCTTCCCCTTCGTGCTCTTTCTTCCCCCTCCTGCCGAACACCAGCGTTGAGGCCATGCTATTGAGAACACAGCTGTGCTGGGCAGGACACGTCTCTAGGATGGAGGACCACTGCCTCCCAAAGATACTACTCTATGGTAAACTCGCCACGGGTCAGCGCAAGAGAGGCGCCCCAAAAAGAGATATAAGGACTCCTTGAAACAATATCTCAGGCTCAGCCAGATTGATCACCAACAATGATCCACCCTGGCCTCACATCGGGAAGCATGGAGACTCACTATCCACAATGCTGCGGCCTCTTTTGAGAAGACACGCCGAATGGGTCTCGAAGAGAAACAACAATGCAGAAAGAACCGCAACTTGGAAACAACATCACCCAAGGAGACTTTCTGCTGTGCTTTCTGCAACCGAACTTGCCTATCTCAGATTGGCCTTTTTAGTCATCAACGCGCTTGTAATAAAGTGTGGGATGTGTCCTTCCTAAGAATCTTCGTTCGCGAAGTAATGCCGAGAGAGAGAGTACTACTACTACCAATAATAATAAAGTTTATTATGCATATTTATACCCTGCTTTTTCCTCTCCACAAAGGACACATTCTAATTTATTTGCCATTCTAATAATGATCCAGTCACTCCAGGAATAAAGGCCTGTTTGCCGCCAGTAAGCCCAGGATCTGTTAACTTTGGCAACCATCTCCCCGGCAACCGCCTCTGTTGCCCGGCAACGGTTGACAAGGGTGATTGTTCTACCTGGTTACAGTGGTCAAGGAGGCCTCTTTGCAGGCAGGCAGCTCAGGTCTGCCATGGCTTCCACTTCGGTGCTCCTCTCTCCAGAGGACATTGCTGGCGGACCTTCGGCTACTTACTCCTATTACAGCCGGCCCCGGGCCTTGGCTGGCCAGAAGAGGTACCGGTCATCCTTGGATGCCAATGAGACACAGTGAGTACTACCGGTAGACACCCTCTCTTTGACGCAAGTCCCTTAAACTTTGCTAAAGTATGCAGTGAATTGTATTCCACTCTATATTAACCTCACCGTGGTCAAGTTCTGCCTTCAAGACAAAACAATACAAAAATGGAGCAAAACAGGGCGAAAATGTACCCAAATCTTCAATACGTTAAAAGTTTGCATTTAGTTAATACTAATAATAATAAAAATAATAATGGATTATAATAATGTTATATAAGAATAAAATGTCATATAAATAATATGATTCAATCAATATTTATTTAAATATTTTAATGAATGTTAAATGTTTATTTAAACAGTTGTTCAGATATTTATTTAAATCAATAGTATTTAAATATTTATTTAAATATTAGTTAAATATTATTTAAATACTATCTGTACCCGGCACGCGTTGCTGTGCCCTTTTTAGGAGATGCGAGAAAGTCCAATCATCCACGGTGTGCCCTCCTCTAAACTGCAGTTGGATGGAGTGTGGGTCATGGGGGGCATGGTGTGCCAAGTTGGGTCTTTATTGGTCTTGGTTCTGGGCCACAGTGGTCTGTGGGGAATGATGGGTTTTGAAGTACTACAAATCCCGTTTTCCATGGTGGTACTTCAAGTCCCATCATGCATGGTCGGGGCTCTGTGTGCCAAGGTAGGTTACTGTAAATTCAGGCCATACACAATGTCCCATGAGCTGAGGCCTAGTTAGGAACAGCAAGTTAATGAAGCCTTACTGTCAATTCAGGCCGTACACAATGTCCAATGAGCTGAGGCCTAGTTAGGAACAGCAAGTTAATGAAGCCTTACTGTCAATTCAGAGCATAAACAGCTTCCCAGTAAGTGAGGGCTAGTTAGGGAAATCAAGTTAATGAAGCCTTGCTGTCAATTTAGTGCGTAAACAGCTTCCCAGTAAGTGAGGGCTAGTTAGGGAAATCAAGTTAATGAAGTCTTACTGTCAATTTAGAGCGTAAACAGCTTCCCAGTAAGTGAGGGATAGTTAGGGAAATCAAGTTAATGAAGTCTTACTGTCAATTTAGAGCGTAAACAGCTTCCCAGTAAGTGAGGGCTAGTTAGGGAAATCAAGTTAATGAAGCCTTGCTGTCAATTTAGAGCGTAAACAGCTTCCCAGTAAGTGAGGGCTAGTTAGGGAAATCAAGTTAATGAAGCCTTACTGTCAATTTAGAGCGTAAACAGCTTCCCAGTAAGTGAGGGCTAGTTAGGGAAATCAAGTTAATGAAGTCTTACTGTCAATTTAGAGTGTAAACAGCTTCCCAGTAAGTGAGGGCTAGTTAGGGAAATCAAGTTAATGAAGTCTTACTGTCAATTTAGAGCGTAAACAGCTTCCCAGTAAGTGAGGGCTAGTTAGGGAAATCGAGTTAATGATTTCCTTATTCTGTTTTGGCAGTTTATTATGGATCGGAATTTTCATGTTGGCTGGCCTGAGCAGCAGTTATGCAAATCCACCCTTATTGGCAGCCAATCATGTTGTTCAGAATGTAGAGGCTGGGTGAGTCTTTGGCTGCCCCAGAGGATGCTGGTAAATGTAGTTTTATTTTTATTCGTTGTTTTGGGGGCCTTTTAGGTTTTGGGGGGGAAGTTTCTTTGCTACAAACGTACCTTGCTTGAGGCCTATTTCTGTTGGCAAGTATTGTGTTTCTGCGTTGTATGGTTTCTTTGTTTGAGGTATACATCACATGACGTGAACCCATTTTTATAATAGATTTACTGAAATAATTATTCAAATAATTTTAAAGGTTATTTGAATATTTAATTAAATGTTATTTAATGAATGTTTAAATATTAAACATTAAACAGTACATATTTAATGTTTAATTTAAACAATTATTCAGATATTTACTTATTTAAATATTATTTAAATACTTAGTTATATATTAATTTAAATATTATTTAAATATTTAGTTAAATAGTACTTAAATATTTATTGAAATAATTATTCAAATATTTATTTAAAGATTATTTGAATATTTAATTAAAGTTTGGTTAAATATTTAAATATAAATTTAATATTAATTAATAAACAGTATAAATAATATAAATATTATAATATAAATAATAATAGATAATATACAATAATATACAATAATTATTAAAATACAATTAATGGAATAATTATTAAAGTAATTATTCAAATATTTAGATATTTAATTATTGTTTAAATATTTAAAACACATTTTAATATTATTTAATAATCAATATAATAATATAATACAATATTAATAATATAAAATTAATAAAATATATTTAATATAATAATAATATTTATTAAAATAATTATTCAAAAATTAAAATATTTTATTAAGCATTGCTTAAATATTGAAATAACATTTAATATTATTTAATAAAAATATTAATAATATGTAATATAAATAATATAAAATTAATATTATAATAATACATTTTATTTATTCCCAGCCTCTCCTAATGGCTCGGGATGGGGTACAACAAATTCTAAAAAATGAACATAAAATTAAAACAATTTACTAAATTACATAAACAATGCCCCCCCCCATACACACACACACACATACATATATATTCAAACTTATACCAAGCACAGGTACAGAATTGACGTATAGCGATAATAGCAAATCCTAACTTATGGTTGAAAGTTGACTGGGTCGGCCATTCCAGAGTAAATATCAAGTCAATACAGAATTGATGGTATGGTCTAGTATGGAGTATAGCATTAGTTCAGCCTATTTTGAATAGTCACTCACTTGCGCCCCACTTGAGCGATGATGACACGATCGCCAGCATAGATGAAACTCTCTGTCCCTTTTGGCAGTGGTTTTTAATGTATATGTTTTTATTTGTATGTCTGCTTATGCGGCATTGAATTGTTGCCCATTATAAACTGCTCTGAGTCCCCTTTGGGGTGAGAAGGGCGGCGTATAAATATAGTAAATCTCTATATATAATAAAGCGGAATGTTTGTATGTATGTTTGTGGGTTTGTATGTATGTATGTATGCATGTATGTATGTGGCAGTGTTCTGACAACATGATTGGTTGCCAGTGAGGGAGTATTTGCATAAAACCTCTAATTGGCCAGCCAACATGAACATTCCGACCCTCTAAACTGGCAGAGGGGGTAAGGAAAAGGCCTGAGGCAGTCGCCAACACGAACATTCCGACACTCTAAATTGGCAGAGGGGGTAAGGAAAAGGCCTGAGGCAGTCGCCAACACGAACATTCCGACACTCTAAACTGGCAGAGGGGGTAAGGAAAAGGCCTGAGGCAGTCGCCAACACGAACATTCCGACACTCTAAATTGGCAGAGGGGGTAAGGAAAAGGCCTGAGGCAGTCGCCAACACGAACATTCCGACACTCTAAATTGGCAGAGGGGGTAAGGAAAAGGCCTGAGGCAGTCGCCAACACGAACATTCCGACACTCTAAATTGGCAGAGGGGGTAAGGAAAAGGCCTGAGGCAGTCAGGCATGGTGGGAGTTTAAGGCCAAAACATTTTGCGACCACTTTGCGACCCCATACAATGAGAGAACAAGACCAAACTTGGCACACAGAACCCTCAAGACCCACTCTACATCCTGGTGCAGTTTGAGGGAGGATGGACCATGGATGACGGGACTTGCAGTACTTTAACTCACTTGCTTAGAGCACTGTGGCCCACACCATAGAAGGATCAGGACCACACTTGGCACACAGATGCCCACTGGCCCACTTTACAACCTGGTGCGGTTTAGGGCAGGATGGGCCACAAATGATGGGATTTGCAGTACTTTCACCCAATTCATTTCCCACAGAACATTGAAGCCCCTACCAATCACAGACCAGGCCCAAAGTTGGCACACATAATACCCATGACCCACTCTACATCTTACTGCAGTTTGGAGGAGGGCAGACCATGGATGATGGGACTTGAAGTACCTCCAATCACTTCCCGAGACCGTTGCAACCCTCATCCACTGACTGATCAAGACCAAACTTGGCAGACAGAGCCCCCATGACCCACACCACATCCTACTTCAGTTTGAAAGACATTGGACCACAGATGATGGGACTTGAATTACCTTCACTCACTTCCTGAGACCACTGCGAGCCAAATAAACAACTGATAAGGACCAACCTTGGCACACAATGCCTTTCTCAAATAACTCGGGCAGGGCCGGGTCCCCAAGCTATTACAGGAATAAACCAGGAACTTATCCGGCATCTCTACCAATCCCTACAGATGCCTCAGTTAACTGAGTGTATTGTAAATATATATATGCCTAGATTCTCAGTTAACTGGCCCCCATGGGGATTAAATGTACTCAAGAGGGGTGTCCATCTTGAAAGCTGATGTTCAATTCAAAGCTGAAAAGTTTCTATGGATGATTAACGGGAATGTGAATGCTATATTTAATTGTATTATTTTCTGTGTCACGCAGGGAGGAGGAACCGATACACTATGCCAACCTCATGTACGAACGGAGAGTCGTTCGGGGGAACACTTATGCACTCCACATCTTGCCTTGGGTGAGTTGATTCTTCTCCCATCAAGTCAAATGCTTAATAATAATAATAATAATAATAATAATAATAATACAAAACTGCAAAGACTCTGGTACAAGCCAGTAAGGTGGTCCCAGTGGTGACTGATCGGCGCACTGGGTGCAGTGCCTAAAGTCCTTGGCCTGCACTTAAAAACAATCGGCGCTGACAAAATTACCATCTGTCAGCTGCAAAAGGCCACCCTACTTGGATCTACACATATTGCTTAGAGCACTGTGGCCCACACCATAGAAGGAACAGGACCACACTATTATCCGTACCCGATAATTTCCATCGTTGCCTTGAGGCCGTCACTGGATGGCTGCGAGCCAGTAGGTTGAGGGTGAATCCAGACAAGACGGAGATCCTGTGGCTGGGTCGTCCGGGTACGGGGGGGATCCGCCTTCTGACCCTGGACGGGGCGATACTTCGCCCGTCTTCATCGGTAAAGAGCCTGGGAGTCACGCTTGACTCCGAGCTGTCGATGGAGAAGCACATCTCCATCGTCAGCGGAGTGGCTTTCTACCATCTCCGACAGGCGAGGAGGCTGGCTCCCTACCTGTCCCGTCATGACCTAGCCACAGTGGTCCAAGCCACGGTCATCTCAAGACTAGACTACTGTAATGCCCTCTGCATTGGCCTTCCTTTGTCGGTGATCCGGAAGCTCAAGCTGGTGCAGAACGCGGCAGCACGGCTGGTGGCAGGTTCTCCATCTCGCTGCCACATCACGCCTGTGTTGCGCGAACTGCACTGGCTTCCGATAGAGCACCGGATCACCTTCAAGGTGTTGGTCTTGACCTTTAAGGCCTTGAATGGTCTGGGGCCAGTGTATCTAAGGGACCGCCTCTCCCATTACAGTCCACCACGACCACTGCGATCCGAGTCCCAAAACCTCCTGGTGGTGCCGAGTCGACGATCCATTCACCTAGGCTCAACGCGGAGGAGGGCATTCAGTGCCACTGCGCCGGTGTTGTGGAATGCTCTCCCTTCCACAGTCTGAGCGCAGACAGATCTGCTAACATTTCGCAGGGCCCGTAAAACCCTCCTTCAAGCGTTCGGTGTTTAGATATATGTGTATTAGACTGTGCCCAAACTATGCTTGTGCATTGGTTGTGGCAATTTTAACCATGTTCTGTTTTTACTCTGTTTTTACGACTTCTGCAAATGTGAGTCGCCCTGAGCCTACGGGAAAGAGCGACTAATAAGTCGAAGTAATAAATAAATAAATAAATATTATTCATGCTGAATTTTTTTTCTACTACACATATAATCAACAACAAAGACATGTTGACATCTTGACTATTATTTACTGTTTGACCATATATGCCCATCCGAGAAATGCTTTAATGATAATAATAACAATGTGTTCTGTCTTTTTGCCTCCTTTCCTTCCTAGACGGGCGAACCTGACCCACTTGAGCTTCAACGGCGCCGAGAGGCCCACCGGAAAGCTCTGGCCCGGAAGCGAGCCAGGGAGCAGCTCCGAACGCGGACACCCGATCCAGTGGAGGGTCGGCGCCATGTCGATGTCCAAACAGGTCAGCATGGGCTTCAGACGTGTCACTTCATGGTAATAACCGAAGGCTATGGGGACTCATCAGCCCTTCTGAAGACCCCAGGGAGTTGGACCCTCACCACAAAACTTAAATCCCAGAGACAGCCGTGAATGCTGTGATCTGTATTTCAGAGCTGTACCTGGAAGAACTCGCTGACCGCATCATTGAGGTGGATGTCGAGTGCCAGACGGATGCGTTCCTGGACAGGCCAGCCACTCCGCTGTTCATTCCCGAGAAGTCCGGCAGAGATGTGGCTACACAGATATGGGAAGGAGATGTACGACTTAAATGATTTAATTGCCACTTTTCTCCCACATGGTGGCTTTGTTGAGGGCCTTCAAGTCATTTTTGACTTATGGCGACTGGAAGGTGACCCTGTCATGTGGTTTTCTTGGCCATGATTTTTTCAGACAAGGTTTGAGTCATAGCAAAGAGAGTAGAGCCAAATCTATGTAGGAAATAATTGAATTATTGGATTGGATTGAATTATTTTCTACATAGATTTGGCTCTACTCTCTTTGCTATAGTGCCAGTCAGGCATCATACACCCCTTTTGGGGTTTGAGTCATAGGCTAAAGCTCAAAGCACTACTTGAAAGCAGCAAACGTCACAGAAAACATTAGACCCAGGTCCGTATTTTCTGTTCACTTTCTCCTCTGCCCCAACCCCACAGCTTTTCGATTTTGACATCGAAGTCCGCCCAATGCTGGAGGTCCTGATGGGTAAAACCATCGAGCAGGCCTTGCTGGAGGTTATGGAGGAGGAGGAGCTGGCCAACATGCGGGCGCATCAATACGGCTACCTGGAGTTGCGCTGTGTTGAACTTGCCGAGGTCCAGCGCCTTGAGGAGCAGGAGCGGCGGCACCGGGAGGAGAAAGTAAGTAAGGAAACGGGACAAATAGGCTCCAAGGGGTGTTAGGGGTTATCTCTTCCAATTGTTATAATTCAATGAAAACAGGCCCGGATTAACAGTTTGTGGCACCCTATGCCACACTCTGGAAGCACCGCCCCTGCCCCAGGGGGCGGGGCCGCTTGCGGGGGGCCTCCTTCCTCCTCACTGAAGGAAGGAGGGGCGGGGCCAATGCAAGCAAGAAGGGGGTGGCGGGACTTCCCTCCACCTCCTCCTCGCTCGCGTCGGCATCGGCCCCGCCCTCCTTCCTTCAGTGAAGGAAGGAAGGAGGGCCGACGCCGACGTGAGTGAGGAGGGGACGGCAGGACTTCCCTCCGCTTGCTCCTCACTCGCGTCGGTGTTGGCCCCGCCCCTCCTTCCTTCAGTGAAGGAAGGAGTGCCGACGCGAACAAGGAGGGGGCGGCGCCGCCACGGCGGGAATTCCCTCTGCCAGTGAAGGCAGGAAAGAGGGGCGGGGCCAACGTGAGTGAGGAGGGGGCAGCGGGAAGCCGCGTCAGAGGCCCCAGGGCCTATGGCGCTCCACACGCAGAAGCGCCTGAAGATCGAACTTTTTCTTTTAATTTTTAATTTTGGGGGTCCGGACCTGCTGCCCCCCCATGGCTGCCGCCCTAGGCCATGGCCTAGAGTGGCCTTATGGGTAATCCGGGCCTGAATGAAAACCTATTAGTGGTCGAATCAGAGCTCAAATTAAGCATGGCCACTGTTCCATCATTTGCTTGCTCTCGCTCTTTCTCCCACAGTGAACCCCTCCTGTCACTTTTTGTTGACGCATCATTCATCTCTTATTGCTCGGACACTCTCAATCTCTTTACCAGCGTCCTCCTCTTCTGTTACACCTCTTCTTTTTCTGTTGGGTCAGAGCCAACACCTTTCTCTCCCCTTTGCTTCTTCTTGCACAGGAACGCCGCCGGCAGCAGCGGATGCAAATCTTGCAGAAGGAGAAGGAGATCTCGGAAAGGATTGCCGCCCGGGCCTTTGCTCAGTGGTTCTTGTCCGACCTGATGCCTTCTGTTTTTGGGACTTTGAGAAACAACGGATACTTCTTTGACACTGTGGAAAGAGGTACGTGAGTGGTGCAGTTGCTATACGGCCCTCATTTCCATCACCGTCTTTTAGTGCTGGAGGGCCACAGCTATGTTACTATTAATTACTAACAACCAGGAGCGGTCCTACCGGTAGGCAAAGGACGCCGCTGCGTGGGGCACCATCTGGGTAAAGGGCGCATTCCCCCGCCTGCCAGACAGCGTCTGGCCAATGTTCCACTCCCCCTCCCTCCCTGCCTGCCTCCCTCCCTGCCATCCACACAGGACGTGGCCCTGGTGCCTCCTCCCCACCTCCAGCCCTCATCCCTGCCCGTCCCCGCCTCCTTCGGCCTCCTCTTTAGCCACCAGCCACCCGCTCCCTCCTTTCCTCGGAGTCTCCTCAGTCGCGGGAGGGGGTCCTCCATGAGTCACGCTGGAGAGAAGCGGGGAAACTCTAGCTGCTCCGCCAGGGCCAGTGCTTGGGCTGAGAGGCGCATGTGCAGCCCGCCTTTCCGAAGCCTCCCCCCACTTCTTCCCTTCCTCCCCTCCCTCCCTCCATTCTCCCTCAATCTCGCTCTCACTCTAGCTCTCTCTCTTTCCTTGCCGGCTGGGTGCTGAAGTTGGGCGGATGGCAGGCAAGCATCCCTTGTCTTCGGCTTTCACTTCTTCCAGAGGCAGCAAACATGTCTGCTGTGGCAAAGAGGAACTGATAGGCATGGGGGGGGGGGGGGGATGGATGTAGGCAAGGCAGGGAACTTGGGGGGAGGAGTGAAAGGGGAGGGGGTAGAATAGAAGAGGGAGTGCTGTGTTTACAGGCTTCTGCACCTGCGCACAGGAGCTTCTGGACATGCGCGGAGGGGGGGCGCCAAAATAATGGTTTTTTTTGTTTTCTTTTAATATAAAGAATTTTATTGGTTTAAAAAACAAAACATTACATCGTTGAGTTGACAATACATAGACATGAATAACAGTAGGAGATGTAGGGTGTGGGGGAGGGAAGGGGGTGGGTAAAGGGTTGGGTGGGTAATCACGTTAGGTTGTACATAAACATTTAAAACAAACGTATTGGTTCACTTCACCCATCGGTATAACAACGTATAAGTTTAGGGGTCTTGTTGCACTGCTTTATAATCATTATATCCAAAAACCCTTTAAGTTTATATTTTCTTTCTTGTTAATATATTCTACAAAGGGTTTCCACACTTTAGAGAATTGTTCAGTTGGGGTTCCTCTCAATAATTGTGTCAAACGATCCATTTCTGCAATTTCTAATATCTTATACAATATCTCTCTTTCTTCCGGTACTTCTCTCCTCTTCCAGTACCTGGCTACAACTATTCTGGCCGCCATGTTTATATACCACAGAAGTTTCTCCAACTCCTTTCTCATTTGCTTTGCTTCTGTAATATTCAAAAGAAATATTTCCGGTTTTAAATCAACTTTAAACTGCATTATCTCAAAAATCATGGCTTGCATCTTTTTCCAGAATTTGGTCATTACATCACAGGACCACCATTGGTGGAAGAATGTTCCCCTATCCTTCTGACACTTCCAGCATTTATCTTCTCCATTTTTGTATATCCTGGCTAATTGTATTGGTGTAATGTACCATCTGTATAACAGTTTCATCTGGTTTTCTTTTAGTGAGTATGCGTAGTTCTGTTTCCAAGTATATCTCCATAGCCTTTCCCAGGCATCCTGGGATATCCTATGGCCTATGTTATCCTTCCATTTTTCCATAAATTCTTTTATTGGTTGTTTCTCATATCTATTCGTAAGTATCAATTTATATAGCTTACTCACTTTTTTCCTTTGACTTTGTAGTAAGATTCTCCCTGCTGGGGTTTGAGTCTCTTCCCAACCTGTCTTTTTGTCTACATTGTATCTTTTGGCTAATTGGTGGTATTGAAACCAATTTAGGTTATATTCCCTAAGTTCTTCCTGTGTCTTCAGGACATAAGTGTTTAGTTCTTTCTTTAAGAGATCTTTATATACTGGCCCGTTTTCTTTCCTTATTTTTATGATTTGAAATGCCTCTAATGGGGAGATCCATTTAGGAATCCCTTTACATAATAGATCTTTATATTTGTTCCATATTTTTATTTATTATTTTTATTTGCATTTGTATTCCGCCTCTTCCCGAGGGCTCGTGGCGGGTTACAAGACATACATAGTGATCGGCAGGCAACACTCATGCCGACTCACGAACAAAATAAAACAATGCTATAACCATAAAAATAACAAAAATGATACTAAAAAACATCATTAAAACATTGTTAAAATTACACTAAGTGACAAAAAACGGTAACACAGAGTCATAAATCGATTGAAGGCAAGAGGCGTTATATGTCAACCGAAGGCCTGCTTGAAAAGGAAGGTCTTACAGGCCCTGCGGAAGGGGGCGAGCTCCCGTATGGCTCTAGCCTCCTCCGGCAGGGCATTCCAGGCCGTTGGAGCTGCTACTGAGAAGGAGCGCTGCCTAGTTGATGATAGGCGGCAGAGGCGGATCGGTGGAATCTCCAGCAGGTTTTGCTCTGCTGAGCGGAGTGATCTCGGGGATCGTATGGGGCAAGGCGGTCCAAGAGGTACGCAGGCCCTAGACCGTACAAGGCCTTAAAGGTCAACACCAGCACCTTGAAGGTGATTCGGTACTCAATTGGCAGCCAGTGCAGTTGCTGGAGGATGGGCGTAATGTGCTGCCTCACCGGCACTCCTGCCAGCAGGCGAGCAGCGGCATTCTGCACTAGCTTGAGTTTCCGAATCGTCGCCAAGGGAAGGCCAACGTAGAGGCGTTACAGTAGTCTAGTCTCGAGATGACCGTCGCTTGGATCACCGTAGCCAGGTCATTCCTGGACAGGTAGGGGGCCAGTCGCCTAGCCTGACGTAGGTGGTAGAACGCCACCCTGCTGACCGCGGAGACCTGGGTCTCCATGGTCAGCAGGAGTCGAACTGAACACCCAAGCTCTTAACAATTGACGACGTGCTTAATTGCTCGCCGTCCAGAGTAGGCAACCGGCACTCATCCCGGCCAGGCCGACCAGGCCATAGGATCTCCGTCTTCGACGGATTCACCTTCAGCCGGCTGGCCCGCAGCCAACCAGTCACGGCCGAGGCACAGATGGAAGCAATCGGTGCGGTATCCGGCCTGCCGTCCATTCGCAGCAGAAGCTGGGTGTCATCAGCGTACTGATAACACTCCAGACCAAAGTCGCGGGCCAGCTGGGCCAGGGGCGCATATAAACGTTGAATAATAAGGGAGAGAATGGCCCCTGGGGACCCCACAGTTAAGTGGGAGCCGCCTGGAGACCATCCGCCCCCTCCACACGCTGTCCCGATCCCGGAGAAAGGAGGCCACCCATTTAAGGGCAGTCCCCTGACTCCGGAGCGGATAGGCGGTGGGTCAACAATGCATGGTCTACTGTATCAAACGCTGCTGTCAGATCTAACAAGACAAGCAGTGCCGATCCACCCTGGTCCAGCTGGCGGCGAAGTTGGTCTGTAATGGCGACAAGCACGGTCTCCGTCCCGTGGGGTGCTTTTATTATATGATTTAGGAGGGGTGCTTTTATTATATGATTTTTAAAATGTTTGTCTTGTTTGATTTTATCATATATCAGGTAGCCGTGCCAGCCATATTTGTTCTCCCATCCTTCTAAGTTTAGGAGTTTCCTGTCCTTCAAGTTCATCCAATCTTTTAGATTGTCCAGACAGTTGGCTTCATAGTATGCCATCAAATCGGGGAGGCCGAAGCCTCCGTTCTGGGGGAGTTCAATAAGATATTTTTGTTTTATTCTCGGCTTTTTTCCTGCCCAGATGAAATCAGCCGAATCTGCTTGCCATCTTTTGAACAGGGTTTGATTCTTTAAGATAGGTAGTGTCTGGAGTAAAAAGTTTATTTTGGGGAATATCTTCATTTTGATTATGGATATCTTACCTAGCAGAGATAATTTTAAGGTCTTCCAATTTTTAGGTTTTCTTTTATTTCTTTCCAAGTTTTTTCATAGTTATTTTTAACTAATTGACAGTTTTTGCGGTCAAGTTTATTCCTAAATATCTTATTTTCTTTGATATTGGTATGCCGAATTCTTTCTCTATCGCTTCTGCTTCTTTTTATCTATATTTTTACCAAAATTTGACATTTATTTTTATTTAATTTAAAACCCGAAATCTCTCCAAATTTTTCTATTTTCCTTATCCAGGGTCCCATGTTTTCTGATGGGCTTTTGATCATACACGCTAAATCATCTGCAAAAGCATAGATTTTGTACTTTATATCATTTATAGTCAATCCTTTTATTTCTTCATCTTTTTCTATATCTTTTAATAATAGCTCGAGAACAAAGTTGAATATCAGGGAGAAAGCGGGCAACCTTGTCTCGTTCCCTTCTGTATTTTAATTTTTTTTTATTTTTGTCCATTAACTATTACGTAAGCTTCCTGGGATTTGTAGATTGCTTTTACTGCTAGATTAAAGTTATATCCTAAGTCTAGCTGTATTAATAGGCACTCAATTGCTTTCCAGCTAATCTGGTCAAAAGCCTTCTCGGCGTCCAAAAATGCCAAGGCAGCTTTTGTATTTATATTTTTATCCAAATATTCGATTATGTTTATAATGTTACGAATATTGTTTTTCATCTGTCTTCCAGGTAGAAACCCTGTTTGGGATTCTGATATCCACCTATTTAAGAAGTGTTTAAATCTTTCTGCTAATACATTGGCAAATAACTTGGAATCCAAGTTTAGGAGGGAGATCGGTCTGTAATTCTGCACCCACTCTGGGTCCTTCCCTTCTTTGTGGATGACCACTATTTCTGCCATTTTCCATGTTTCGAATTTTCCCTTTGCTCATAATCTCGTTCATTACTTTCTTCAAGTGTGGAGTTATTTCTTCCTTAAAAGTTTTATAGTAGATTTGCGTTATCCCATCTGGGCCTGGGTCTTTCCTGGTTTCAGTTTGTTTATCGCTGCCCAAATCTCTTCCTCCGAGATTTCTTTATTAAGTACTTCTCTTTCTTTTTCTGTTATACATGTGAAATTAAATTTACTTAAATAGTCATAGATTTTTCTCTATCTGTATTATCTTCACTATATAATTTCTGGTAGTAATTTGCAAATTCGTTAAGAATCTCTTCATCTTTTTTGTGTAACAATTTCCATCTGAACTAATTTTAGTTATAGCTTTTTTCTGATTTTTCATTTTAAGTTGATAAGATAACCACTTTCCCACCTTATTTGCACTTTCAAAATTTCTTTGTCTTAAAAATTTTAGTTTCTTCTCCACTTCTTCTGAGGTTAGCATATTAATTTGGTGAGATATTAATTTTATTTTATGTTCTGCCACCTTGTCTTTTGTGTTGACTTTGAACTTACTCTCAGCCAGTATCAGCTCTTTTTGCAGTTTGTCTATTTCCATTTTCTTTTGTTTTCTTTTAAAAGAAGCCTGTGCTATGAAGTTGCCCCTCATCACGGCCTTACTAGCTTCCCAGACTATTAAAGGGTCTAATTCTTCCACATCGTTTATTTGGAAGTATTCTTTAATTAGGTCTCTATTTCTTTGTATCTCTGCTTCTGATTTTAGCAAAGTATCGTCTAATCTCCATTTATATTGCTTCTGCCCCCATTTTATCACTATTTCAGTAGGTGCGTGATCTGAGAAAATCCTTGGTTGTATTATTGTTCTTACCACATTACTCGCCAGGGTTTTTGAAACTAAAATCATATCAATTCTTGACCATGATCGTCCACTTCCGAAAAAAGTAAAGTCCTGTTCTCTGGTATTGTAGTGTCTCCATATATCTATTAGGGAGTTTTCTTTCAACATTTTAAAGAAGGAATTTGTTAATGTACTTTTCTTTTTTTGTCCTTTTGATTTTTCGAAAGTTTTATCCATTTTGGGATTAATTACACCATTAAAGTCCCCTAAGACAATACATTCTTGCCAATCCAGGGATATTATTCTATCATTTACATTCTCGAAGAAGTTCGCTTTCGCGTCATTTGGTGCATATATATTAACAAACAAAAAATTTTTCCCCTTAGTTTTCCCCATCACCATAACCACTCTTCCTTCCCTATCTTTATATTGTAATTCTGGCTCCAGTAAAGGGTTTATATACATTGCCACACCTCTCTGTTTCTTTTCTATTGAAGAATCAAATAATATTCCCAATTTTTTTCCTCTCCAGGAGATCCCTTCTAGATTCTTTGATATGGGTTTCTTGGAGGGCATAGACCATTGCTTTTTGTTTTTGAAGGTAGTGGAATACTTTAGATCTTTTTTCGGGAATGTTTAAACCGTTCAGGTTAACAGAGATACAGTTTACCTCAGTCATTCGAAATCTCTATCCTCTGTGCATTGCCCCTCTTCCTCCTCCTCCAAATCGGGATCCGAGTCGTCCTCTTGTTCCAAGTCCTGTGTGTTGTCTTCGTCTTCCTCTTGTTCCTTGTCCTTAAGTGCATCCAGTGTCTTGTCTGTTGGACTATTGTCTTTCTTTCTTGTAATCCTTCCTTGATCTAGTCTTTGGGCTTTAGGTGATGGATTCCTTCCTGGAGATTTTTTGTCTTTTTTGTTTTTATTCCAATTCGTATTTTTTTAGATGTATCAAGGATATGCTCCCATTTCTTGTAAAATTCCTCTACTGCATCCAATGAGTTGATCCAGTACCTGACAGTCCGAAACGTAAATTGTAGTCCATCCACCCTATCCCATTTGTATCTAATTTCGTTGTCCTTTAAGGCATCTGTTAGAAAAAAATATTTTTTCCTATTCTCCAGGATTGCCATAGGTATCTCATGATTTTTATTGTTTTATCCTTCACCATATATGGGGATGAGAAGTGGTTTCTTACTACTTCTTCTTTAATCTTTACCGAGTTGTACTGGACCAAAATGTCTCTCTCAGTTTTGTTTCTTCTGGAGAAAGCCGTACTTGCCCTATAGGCCTTGTCAATTTTGTCCTCGATCTCATGCTTTTCCTTCTGAAGCAATGTAGCTGTCATCTCTAGGACTAAGTTCCTCGTATCCTCTGGTCTCTCCTTCTCTAGTTCTGGAAAATGTCTTATTCTTATTTGAAAATAATGTTTGGGGGGAGCGCCAAAATAATGTTCGCTTACCATTTAAAATTACCTTAGACTGCCCCTTCTAACAACCTGATTCTTGCATTGCACAGATATCGAGACCGGTTTCTTCCCTTGGGTGATGGAGAAGGTCAAAGAAACTGTGGAGAAGAAAGTCCTCGGCAGGATACTGGCCGACAGTAAGTTC
This sequence comes from Anolis apletophallus, assembly GCA_030556195.1. Taxonomy (NCBI): domain Eukaryota; kingdom Metazoa; phylum Chordata; class Lepidosauria; order Squamata; family Anolidae; genus Anolis; species Anolis apletophallus. The sequence goes on along the minus strand of JARBWK010000011.1, from coordinate 113,705,773 downwards.
AGTTCTGGCTTCTTGGGTGGAGGTTGTTTTGAATGGGACCAAGCTTGGGAGGGACCGCTCGTTGGAGGTGGTTGCCCTTCCAGTGCCAGGGGACTCATGCCGACATTTTCTTCCTGCAGCCATACTTCGGAGCGTGATGCAGCTGCGGCTGGACTCCTTCAAACATAAGGTGTTACTCATTCCTCGCGAACCAGAAGTCATCCCACCACCTGAACTGGATGAGGAGTCCAAAGTGGAAGTGGAGCCCAAACCATCGGGGAAAGTTGTCATAGCTGAACCCGCGGCTGAGCAGGAAGCTTTGGGCCAGCTGGATGCTGCTCGTCAGCTAGAATCCTCAGATCAGGCAGAAGTTCCCAGTCAGCCAGAACCTTCGGACCAGGTGGAAGCTTCCAGACACTCAGAGGCTGCAAGCGAGGCGGAAATCGCAGTCGGACCGGATGCTGCTGAGCAAGCGCAAAGTTGAAGCAGAGACAGAACTCAAAGAGCCTGAACCGCAATGATGGCCAAAGTAATCAGGTCAGAGACAAGAAGGATGTAATTATAATTATTATTATTATTATTTATTTATTTATTTATTAATTGGTTTTAAGTACAATACAAGAAAACGCACATCAGACATCAAAGGCACATCGGACATACCAGAAACACAAGACTTCCAACCAATCTCTCTACTAAATGTAGACTGCAAAATCTTTACAAACATATTAGCAAAAAGATTTAAAATCTTCTTATCAAGATGGATAGGGGAGGAACAAGCAGGCTTCCTACCAAATAGAAGTACTAAAGATAATTTACAAACTATAATTAATACTATAGAATACTATGAAACAAATATACAAAAAGAATTAGCGCTTCGCTTGCTTGACGCAGAGAAAGCGTTTGATAACCTAAATTGGATTTTTTTTAAAAAATGATTTTGACAGAATTGGATATAGGACACCAGATTAAAAATGCTATAAACGCAATATATTCGGGAACAAAAAGCAAGATTATTAATAAATGGTACATTAACAGAAGAATTTACTATATCAAAAGGAACCCGCCAAGGATGCCCCCTTTTCCCACTTATATATATTATGGCTTTGGAAATTTTATTAAAAGCAATTAGAGAAGATCAGGAGATAAAAGGAATGAAAATTGCTAAACAAGAATATAAAACCAAAGCATTTGCTGACGATGTAATCTGCATAATAGAAAGCCCCAATGAAAATATAGAAAATGGCTGAAGAAAATAGAAGACTATGGAAAAGTAGCTGGCCTAAAAATAAATTTTAAAAAGACAATAATATTAACAAAGAACATGGATAAAAGGAAAAAGGAAGAACTAGAAGAAATACCTAGGAATATGGGTAACTGCAAAAACTTCTCAATTGAACAAAATTGGAAGAAAATTAAGAAGGATTTAGAAAATTGGGAATTACTCAAATTATCTCTCCTGGGAAGAATTTCAATCATTAAAATGAATATTTTACCAAAGTTCTTATACTTGTTTCAAAACATACCGATTATAAGAAATCAGAAATCCTTTGTATTGTGGGGGGAAAGTGTAAAACATGAGCGGGCTGGTAAACAACAAAGTTAAACAGCGGTGTAAACATATACCATATGCTGCAGAGTGTGGTTAAATACAACCCCCCCCCCCCACAGAGTCATACATACAGTTAGATGAAAATCCTGTTTGTATTAAGCAGAATCGCCAACAAACATATAACGTGGAAATCCGATTCAAATACAGTGTAGACCAGGGGTGCTCACACATTTTCAGCATGGGAGCTACTGATTAAAAAACCAAGTCCCAAAGATCACCTACCCAGAAATGTAAAACGTATAACTATTTTCTTATTTATTTATTTATATTTATTATTCATTTTTATGTACCGCTCCTTCCAGCAGGCTCGGGGCAGTTTACATAAAATGAAGATATAAAACATCAACATTTCAATTTAATAACAACAATATAAAACAGAGCATAAAAATACATCCAACCACCTCATTTCTCCCACACTGCTATATTACTACACATATTATCAGCCAGAAAGTAAGAAGCGAGGCTTTTGAACTGCAAGGCCATTTAATACTCAGCAAGGTAAACAAAGGGGCATGCAAAAATACATCCAACCACCCCATTTCTCCCACATTTCCATATTCCCCAACATATATTTCTCAAGGAACAAAGCAAGCAGAGAGACTTTGGAGCTAAAAGGCCATTTTTAAACATTAAAACTAAACAAAGAGACATGCCACAGAACAATCAAGCACTCGCCCCAAAGTAAAAAGACCGACCTTTGAGATCTGGTAAGGAAATGACCCCAAAGTGTCCTTCTCCTCCTCCGTCGTTATTCCTATTTCCACGCCGCCAGCATTCGTGCCGCCTCCAAGAGCTCACGAGAAGTCTGAGAGGCAGAATGGGCGCTTCTGCGCATGCGCGCGGGGCCAGCCATGCATCCCGTCATCCAGGCCTGCTTCCTTTGGTCTCCTATGACTCTGAGTGGCTGGAGAAGGATGGAGGGAGGAGGAGGAATCCAAAAGAGGGGGCCCATTCTGCCTCTTGGACTCTGGAGCTTTTGGAGGCGGCGCGCAAGCAGGGAGCGGGGAGGAGCAATGACGGAAGACTTCTTTGCAGCGTGCAGGGGCGCGTGAAGAGGACCAACAGCAAAAACCTGGTCAGGGGCCTGAAGATCACCAGGATGAGGCCCGAAGCTCACCCTGGTGATCGCGATCACTGTTCTGAGCACCCCTGGTGTAGACAATACGTTTCGGATTAGTCCCATTCACAGAATCTCAGCCGGCACTTGGAGATGTAAATAAAGAGATTCCCAGTGTCTCTATGGACGGAGTGAAGTGCAAGCGGCTGGAAGGTCCGTAGGGTGGATGTGGGGGTCCACAAAGTGAGGGGGCAAACACACAAACATGCAGGGCGGAGCAACGCCGAAACAGACGGGGAAATCCCCAAAGGCAAGCAGCTGCGGAGGAGAGCTGCATGCGTCTTCTCCAGGAGGCAGACGCCGGCGCAGCTTGCTTATGTCAGCGGTTGCTCCGGTGGAGGGGGGGGGAGCCCCGGGGTTGCTATGTGGAGAGTGGGATGCAGCGTTTCCACATAGCAAAAGCCAATCCAAACAGCCTGGAGCCGACGGTAAGCCAATGCTCAAGATTGTCGCGGCCACATTTAGAAACCGTTTCGGGACATTCTCCCTTTCTCAAGGCTCAGTTGCCGAATATTGGCGTCCAAGATCATATTCTCAAGATGAGAAAATCATAACCCTACTCCTCCATTAGTAGGGTGACCCAAACTTCTGACTCTGGAGGGTTTCAACCTAAGATTGGGGTGGCATGCCTACCTCTGGTATGGGAAAACTAAGGTTGAGAAAAAACGTTGGAAATCACTTCATCAGGTCAGCGCTGTTCAAAGTTTGGAACAAATATAAAGGGCATTTCTACAGGGAGACTCCTCGTTGGGTCTCTCCTATAGAAGCGGAACAGAGAAGACTACGAGGTTGGTCAAGATGGCTAACATATGAAGACCTACTAAAAAATAATAATGGAAACTTTGAGTTAAAGTCCCAAGAGGAAATTAAACAACTAACAGAAAATATTTATTTATTTATTTATTTATTAAATTCGACTTATCAGTCATCCTTTCCCACAGGCTCAGGGCGACTCACATACATATAAAATCGTTAAAAACATTAAAATCACAATAAAATAGTGAACAGTCTGTCCATTGGCATTAGAATGGCAAAACGGCCCAGCACGTCTTCCGTTACTCTTGCATCTAACGACCAAATGCTTGGGTGAAAAGAAGGGTCTTACAGGCCCTGCGGAATGTTAATAAGTCGGTCTCCGCTCGAACTGTGGGGGGGGGGGAGCGTTCCACAGGACCGGCCCAGCGGCACTGAATGCCCTCCTCCGCATTGCACCCAAGTGGATAGCCTGCCGGCTGGGCACCACCAGAAGATTCTGAGATTCCGATCGCAGTGGTCGTGTAGGGCTATAGTGGGAGAGGCGGTCCCTCAGGTACACTGGCCCCAGACCATTCAAGGCCTTAAAGGTCAGAACCAGCACCTTGAAGGTGATCCGGTGCTCTATTGGAAGCCAGTGCAGTTCGCGCAGCACCTGCCACCAGCCGCACTGCACCAGCCGCACTGCAGCGTTCTGCACCAGCTTAAGCTTCCGGATCACCGACAGGGGAAGGCCAATGTAGAGGGCATTACAGTAGTCCAATCTTGAGATGACCGTGGCTTGGACCACTGTGGCTAGGTCATGACGGGACAGGTAGGGGGCCAGCCTCCTCGCCTGTCGGAGGTGGTGAAAGGCCACTCCGCTGACAATAGAGATATGTTTCTCCATTGAGTGTGACTCCCAAGCTTTTTACAGATGGAGAGGGGCGGAGTGTCGCCCCGTCCAGGGTTGGAAGCCGGATTCCTCCCATGCCCGGACGACCCAGTCTTAGCCGGATTCACCTTCAACCTACTGGCTCGCAGCCAGTAGGTTGAAATATAACCTGGCTACAATATTTACAGATTAAAAACATATATAACCAAGATAGGAAAATCGGATTTCACGATAAAGAAGACTTTCGGCCACAATTAATCAAATCAGAAAGGAAAAATATAACTAAAATTTACAAGAAGCTTATAGATTGGGAGACAGAAACAGAAGAAGTCAAAAATTGTATGGTAATCTGGGCAAAAAAACATTGGCAGACAAATCAAACGACATGAATGGCAGAAAATGTGGAACAAAAAATTGAAGTACACATATTTATTTATTTATTTATTTATTTCCTCGATCTTGTATACCGCTCCTTCCAGCAGGCTCGGGGCGGTTTACATACAGCCGGGATAACAGTCCTTCGGCAAAGTTAGAAATTGCATAGAAACGCAACGGTTACATAAAAGCAATAAAATACAGGTGGTACATAAGACATCTTAAGGTTGGAAACAATAGACAGTTCCACATCCGGGCTTCAGTTGAAGGCATGCCTAAACAAGATGGTTTTACATGCCCTCCGGAATGGGATGAGTTCTGTGATGACCCGAACATCGTCCGGCAGTGTGTTCCATAGTGCCGGGGCTGCAACTGAAAAGGCCCGTTGTCTCGTTGAAGAAAGGTGACAGGAACGGAGTGATGGTATGGTCAGAAGATTTCGCTCTTCCGAGCGCAGTGATCTCGGGGGAACATATGGGGTAAGGCGGGTCCCAGGGTACACTGGCCCTAGACCACCTCATCCTGGTGATCTTCAGACCCCTGACCAGGTTTTTTGCTGTTGGTCCTCTTCACGCGCCCCTGCACGCTGCAAAGAAGTCCTCCGTCATTGCTCCTCCCCACTCCCTGCTCGAGCACCGCCTCCAAAAGCTCCAGAGTCCAAGAGGCAGAATGGGCCCCCTCTTTTGGATTCCTCCTCCTCCCTCCGTCCTTCTCCAGCCACTCAGAGTCATAGGAGACCAAAGGGGGCAGGCCTGGATGGCCCGATGCATGGCTGGCCCCGCGCGCATGCGCAGAAGCGCCCATTCTGCCTCTCGGACTTCTCGTGAGCTCCTGGAGGCGGCACGCATGCTGGCGGAGTGGAAATAGGAGCAACGACGGAGGAGGAGAAGGACACTTTGGGGTAATTTCCTTACCGCATCTCAAAGGTCGGTCTTTTTACTTTGGGGTGGGTGCTTGATTGTTCTGTGGCATGTCTCTTTGTTTATTTTTAATGTGTAAAAATGGCCTTTTAGCTCCAAAGCCTCTCTGCTTGCTTTGTTCCTTGAGAAATATATGTTGGGGAATATGGAAATGTGGGAGAAATGGGGTGGTTGGATGTATTTTTGCATGCCCCTTTGTTTACCTTGCTGAGTATTAAATGGCCGTGCAGTTCAACAGCCTCTCTTCTTACTTTCTGGCTGATAATATGTGTGGTAATATGACAGTGTGGGAGAAATGGGGTGGTTGGATGTATTTATGCATGTCCCTTTGTTTACCTTGCTGAGTATTAAATGGCCTTGCAGTTCAAAGGCTTCCCTTCTTACTTTCTGGCTGATAATATGTGTGGTAATATGACAGTGTGGGAGAAATGGGGTGGTTGGATGTATTTATGCATGTCCCGTTGTTTACCTTGCTGCGTATTAAATGGCCTTGCAGTTCAACAGCCTCTCTTCTTACTTTCTGGCTGATAATATGTGTGGTAATATGGCAGTGTGGGAGAAATGGGGTGGTTGGATGCATTTTTATGCTCTGTTTTATATTGTTGTTATTAAATTGAAATGTTGATGTTTTATAACTTCATTTTACGTAAACTGCCCCGAGCCTGCTGGAAGGAGCGGTACATAAAAATGAATAATAAATATAAATAAATAAATAAGAAAATAGTTATACGTTTTACATTTCTGGGTAGGTGATCTTTGGGACTTGGTTTTTTAATCAGTAGCTCCCATGCTGAAAAAGTGTGAGCACCCCTGCCCTAGACCATACAAGGCCTTAAAGGTCAAAACCAGCACCTTGAAGACAATTTGGTACTCGATTGGTAGCCAGTGCAAATGCTGCAGGATGGGAGTGACGTGCTCTCTTAGCGATGCTCCCACCAGTAGTCAAGCCACCGCATTTTGCACTAGCTTGAGTTTCCGGATTGTTGACAGGGGAAGGCCTATGTAGAGGGCGTTACAGTAGTCTAACCTCGAGATGACCATCGCTTGGATTACCGTAGCCAGGTCATTCCTGGATAGGTAGGGGGCCAGTCGCCTAGCCTGTCGCAGGTGGAAAAACGATATTTTGCTGACCATGGAGACCTGGGCCTCCATGGACAGCAATGGGTCCAACTGGACCCCTAGGCTTTTTACCTGCTCGCCATCCAGGGTAGGCAACCAACACTCATCCTGCCCAGGGTGACCGGGCCATAGGATCTCCGTCTTCGATGGATTCACCTTCAGCTGGCTGGAACGCAGCCATCCAGTCACGGCTTCAAGGCATTGATGGAAACAATCGGGTACGGTGTTCGGCCTGCCGTCCATTCTCAGCACGAGCTGGGTGTCATCGGCATACTGATAACACTCCAGACCAAAGTCGCGAACCAGCTGGGCCAGCGGACGCATATAGATATTGAATAATAAAGGGGAGAGGATGGCCCCCTGGGGTACTCAACAACTTAATGGGAGCCTCCCAGAGACCCCCTCCCCCCTCTCCACACGTTGTCCCCGATCTTGGAGGAAGGAGGCCACCCACTTAAGGGCAGTTCCCCTAACTCTCGTCACGGTTAAACGGTGGGTCAATAATGCATGATCTACCGTATCGAACGCAGCCATGAGATCTAGCAACACGAGCAGGGCTGGAGAACAAGCCCTATGAGGAGCGGCTGAAAGAGCTGTTTATTTTCTGAGCCCAACTCAAGGTGCAGGTGATCACCTATAAAGCCCTAAACGGTTTGGGACCCGCCTACCTTTGTGACCTTTGTGACCGGCTCTCCTCCCATGAACCAGCTCGAGCCCTTCACTCCTCAGGGGAGGCCCTCCTTTCGCCCCTGCCAGTCTCACAGACCCGGCTTGTGAGCACTAGGGAGAAAGCCTTCTCCTCTGTGGCCCCCCCATCTTTGCAATTCCCTCCCGAGAGAGATTAAGAATGCCCCCTCACTGGAATCCTTTAAAAGACAACTGAAAACCTGGTTTTTCCACCGGGCCTTTAGAGATTAGGCTCCCCAAATGCCCCTGTTTTTGGCGAGACCTCTTTCCCCCCCTATGGGACCCTTTATGTGTTGACACTACTCCTGTTATCTCCTCCAAGTTTTTAAATATTTTATATGTACATGTGGCTCGCCCTCTCGTTTCTGTTTATATTCACTTATGTTGTTGTGGTTTTATAGATGTATTTTTAATTGTGTTTATTGCTTGTATTGTGTTTATTGTTTCTTGATGTTTGTGATATTTTTTGTATTTGTTGTTCGGGCACAGCTCCAAGGTAAGCCGCTCCGAGTCCCCTTTGGGGAGATGGATGCGGGTTAGAAATAAAGTTTTATTATTATTATTATTATTTGGAGGCTTTTACGCAGAGGCTGAATGGCCATCTGTCGGGGGTGCTTTCAATGCAATTTTCCTGCTTCTTGGCAGAATGGGTTTGGACTGGATGGCTCACCAGGTCTCTTCCAAATCAATGATTCTATGCTTAGGTAAACAGTAAGCTGAGCTGACAGTCAAGAGCTCACTCTGATTAAGGGCTTCGAACTGGCAACCTTTTGGTTGGCAGACCTTATCATTGCTGGTGATTTACCAGCTGCGCTAAAGCCCGGCCCTGGAGGTGTCTATGGACAAAGCCAAATGGAGCACAACCTCCCAGAGTCAGATACGACTAGACTTATTGTCAAGGGGAAACCTTTACCTTTATCATAAGGTAGAGATAGCTAAGGCAGTGTTTCCCAACCAGTGTGCCGTGGTTATTTAAACTGTTATGTTTATTGATATCATGATCTGATCACCATGCTCATTATATCCCACATTAATGGGGTTATTGGGATAACAATACAAAAGGTTTGCTAGGGTAGACCCTCTTCCACCCATCCTCAGCCCCCCGCCCCCCCGAACCAAACTCAGCCCCCCCCCCGAATCAAAATCCTGGCTACGGCCCTGCTTCCAGGTGTTTTGGACTCCAACTCCCACCATTCCTAGCAGCCTCAGGCCCTTTTCCTCCCCCCCCCCCCTCATGGTGGGAGTTGGAGTCCAAAGCACCCAGAGGGCCGAAGTTTTCCCATGCATGTTTTAGGGATCTTAAAGTGGTGAGCCTCCTTCCAACATTGTGATTCTGGATAGAAAACAAACAACAACATAACATAACATTGTTTGAGTCCACAGTGCTCTCTGGGTGTAAGTGAACTACAAGTTCCAAACTCAAGGTCAATTCCCAAGCAAACCCTTTCAGTACTTTCTGTTGGTAATGAGAGTTCAATATGCCAAGTTTGGTTTAATTCCATTGTTGCAAGAGTTCAGGATGCTCTTTGATTGTGTGTTAACTATAAATCCCAGAAACTGTAACTCCCAAATGTCAAGGTCTATTTTCCCCAAACTCCATCTGTGTTCACATTTGGGCATATTGAGTATTCATGCCAAGTTTGGTCCTGATCCAACATTGTTTCAGTCCACAGTGGTGTCTGGATATAGGTGAACTACAACTCCAAAACCCAAGGTCAATGCCCACCAAACTCTTATAGTATTTTCTCTTGGTTATGGGAGTTCTGTGTGGGAAGTTTGTGTCTTTCTGCCATTCCTGCCAGGATATCTATGTTGTGTTGATCGAAACAGGCCCAGGTTTCACACTGAGTGTATACATACATTTAAAAACATATTAACTATATGTATTACTGTGTTAGAGTGTCATTTTGTGTCATTTTGGTTGGTGGTGTGCCCCAGGATTGTGTAAATGTAAAAAATGTGCCACGGCTCAAAAAAGGTTGAAAAACACGGAGCTAAAGACTCTATACAATCCTCATGTAAATATACTTTATGCTACAGATAGCTAAAGCTCTATTGAAGCTCCATTGCTGCCTGCTGGTGAAGCCTTGTGCGTCTCCTCATCAGGACGCTTCGAGAGAGCGTGTGCGAGGCTAAATGAATTAAAACGAAATGAATAGGTTACCTAGCTCTGCCTGGCAGATTGTGTCCTCCTATGCATGGAGTTGCCAGGCGCTGTATATACCCGGCCCTTTGAAAAATACAGATTGCTGAAGGCTTTGGAAGTGGCAGCTAGAACAATTCCCCCACTTTAACATCTTAAATTAAACGGCAAGTTTCCCCCTCACATACCCATAGCAAACTGCCTTGTCACTTGACATACTTTCTTCTATAAAGGCCTTTATGAGCACATAAAAATAACAGGCGCCTTCTTTCTCTTTCTGTGTGTGTGTGTATATATATATATTGCATTGTTGAAAATGCCGTGGATTTCAGTCCTGCAGATGATGGCAACCGGCTGCGGATTGAGGGAAATAGATGTGAAACATTCAGTCAAATGTGTTTTATGGTACCAGCACTTCAAGAGGGATAATTGGAATACGCATTTGAAGATTGTATGTGTGTGTGTGTGTGTGTGTGTGTGCATATATAACTAGCTGTGCCCTGCCACGCGTTGCTGTGGCCTATAGTAAGAATTTTCGAAGTAGAGGTAGATAACTGGACTATTATGAAAGAGAGGTACCTACCTATTCCTCCCCCCTTTTTTTTCTTCCCCTTCCTCTCCTTTCTTCCTTCTCTACCTCTTTCTTTTATTCCTCTTTGGTTTCATCCTTCCTTCTCTCGTTCCTTCCTTCCCTCCCCCTGTCTCTACTTCTTCTTTTGTCTCCTTTCTTCCCTCCCTGTTTCCTTCCATCTTTCACTTTTTATTTCATTTTCTCCTTCCTTCCTTCTTTACCTCTTTCCTGCCTTTCCTTTTCCTTTCTACTTTCTCTTCTTTCTTCCTTCAGTACCTTTTTCCTTCCTTCCTTCTCTCTTTCCTTCCTCCCCCTTTCCCTCTTTCATTCCTTCCCTTTTTCCCTCCCTCCTTTCTTCCTTCCTGTCTGTTCTCCTTCCTTCCTTCTTTACCTCTTTCCTGACTTTCCTTTCCCTTTTCTTTCCTTTCTACTTTCTCTTCTTTCTTCCTTCGTTATCTCTTCCCTTCCTTCCTTCCCTCCCTCTTTCTCTCTTTCATTCCTTCCCTTTTCCCTCCCTCCTTTCTTCTCCCCTTCCTTCCTGTCTGCTCTCCTTCCTTCCTTCTTTACCTCTTTCCTGCCTTTCCTTTCCCTTTTCTTTCCTTTCTACTTTCTCTTCTTTCTTCCTTTGGTACCTCTTTTCTTTCCTTCCTTCCTTCCTTCCTTCCTTCCTTCTTTCTTTACTTCTTTCCTGCCATTCCTTTCTTTTTTTTCTTTCCTTTCTACTTTCTCTTCTTTCTTCCTTCGGTACCTCTTTCCTTCCTTCCTTCCTTCTCTCTTTCCTTCCTCCCCCTTTCCCTCTTTCATTCCTTCCCTTTTTCCCTCCCTCCTTTCTTCCTTCCTGTCTGTTCTCCTTCCTTCCTTCTTTACCTCTTTCCTGACTTTCCTTTCCCTTTTCTTTCCTTTCTACTGTCTCTTCTTTCTTCCTTTGGTACCTCTTTTCTTTCTTTCTTTCTTTCCTTCCTTCCTTCCTTCCTTCCTTCCTTCCTTCCTTCCTTCCTTCCTTCCTTCTTTACTTCTTTCCTGCCATTCCTTTCTTTTTTTCTTTCCTTTCTACTTTCTCTTCTTTCTTCCTTTGGTACCTCTTTTCTTTCCTTCCTTCCTTCCTTCCTTCCTTCCTTCCTTCCTTCCTTCTTTACTTCTTTCCTGCCATTCCTTTCTTTTTTTCTTTCCTTTCTACTTTCTCTTCTTTCTTCCTTCCTTCCTTCTTTCCTTCCTTCCCTCCCTCCTTCTCTCTTTCCTTCCTCCCCTTTCCCTCTTTCATTCCTTCCCTTTTCCCTCCCTCCCTTCTACTCTCCTTCCTTCCTGTCTGTTCTCCTTCCTTCCTTCTTTAACTTTTTCCTGCCTTTCCTTTCCTTTCCTTTCTACTTTCTCTCCTTCCTTCGGTTCCTACTTCCTTCCTTCTTTCTTTCCTTCCCTCCTTCCTTTTTTCCCTCCCTCCTTCTCTCTTTCCTTCCTCCCCCTTTCCCTCTTTCATTCCTTCCCTTTTTCCTTCCCTCCTTTCTTCTCCCATTCCTTCCTGTCTGTTCTCCCTCCTTCCTTCCTTCTTTACCTCTTTCCTGCCTTTCTTTTTTCTTTCCTTTCTACTTTCTCTTCTTTCTTCCTTCGTTATCTCTTTCCTTCCTTCCCTCCCTCCTTCTCTCCTTCCTCCCCTTTTCCCTCTTTCATTTCTTCCCTTTTTCCTTCCCTCCTTTCTTCTCCCATTCCTTCCTGTCTGTTCTCCTTCCTTCCTTCTTTACCTCTTTCCTACCTTTCTTTTTTCTTTCCTTTCTACTTTCTCTTCTTTCTTCCTTCGGTACCTCTTTTCTTCCTTCCTTCCCTCCCTCCCTCCCTCCCTCCTTCTTTCCCTCCCTCCTTCTCTCTGGAGTAGAGGGTGGAGTAGGGGGTGGGGCCGGTGGGGGGGACAGGGCCTCTTATTGCCCCTCTTCCACATCCCGCTCCCTTGCCAAAGGGAAAGAAGGAAGGAAGGGACGCTAGAGGGAAGGAGGGGGGAGTGCGTCGAGGGAGAGGGGGCGGGGCCAGAGCGGGACAACGGAGGATCTGTATTTTGTGAATTTAATGGATTTTGAGGGGTTCTTTGGGGGGATTTTTATTGTTGGTCACACCTTGCGTTGTGAGACGTTTTGCTGCCAAATTTGGTGGGTATTGGCCCCGTAGTTTTTCTGTTTTTAAGGTACTCACAACAACAACAGCATTTATATATATATATAGATAGATGTGTATAAGTGAATGTGTGCATAGGCACCTCTAAAAAAAATTTTAAAGGTGGGATTCAGCATCTGGAGTAATAAAAGCACACAAATTACACCTCTTTTCTTCCCCAACTTGCTTTGCCGAGAGGAAGCGGGGGGGGGGGGGGTTGCATTATATAAATCCAGCATCATGCGGTTCAGTGTATCGGGGATTTGTTGCTTGTAAGGATTCCCGACTAACTTTATTTCACAGTCTTTGATTTTCGTTTTGTGCCAGCATCCTGGCTGGAGGGTAACATACCAATCCTTTTTGCTATGGCACAGTGATCATCTTTGGGGATGGAAATGAAAGGGCCCCCCCTCCCCCCCCTTCACAATGACTATGAAGATTATTCCAGCTGCTCCAAATGCATCAAGAGCCCACTGAGATATTTCTCGCTGCAGATTCACGTAGTTTCTTTGGGGGTGCCCAGGTGGGAGCAGCACTCGATCAATCTGGGATGGTGCACACATTGAGTAGATTATTATTATTATTATTATTATTTGAAACACAGCAAGATGTATCCACATGGCTATTGTATTGGATCACACATCGGACCCTTCCCAAGTGTCTAGGACTGCAGCTTTTGATACGATAGACCACGCATTATTGATCCAATGTTTAGCCATGACGGGAGTTAGAGGGAATGCCCTTAAATGGGTGTCCTACTTCCTCCAAGACCGGGGACAACGGGTGGAGCTCCCTCTAAGCCAAGGCTGCCCAGGAAGTCGATCGCTATTGACCAGTTGATCCCGGGACCAAAGGATGTCGATCCCAGCTGTATGGGGCACTTCTCAGAGGGGGCGGAGCCAGGCCGTGCCAAGCCCTGCCCCCTCCCCGACTTCGGCACTCTCAGCAGCTGCTCCAACCTCCAAGGCCAGGCTCTGCCCCCCTCTGACTTCTGCTCTACCAGCAGCTTCTCCAGGCTTGAGGATGGCAGTGCCAAGCCAGCCTTGTGCTAGCTATGCCACCATTGGCTTGGCACTGCACTGCCATCCTCAAGCCTGGAGAAGCTGCTGGGAGCTCCAAAGCCAGAAAGGAAGGGGCGGGGCTTGGGGCGGCTTGGCTCCGCCCCCTCTGGCAATAAAAGATCAATGTGGGAGATCACTTTCACAATATTTTTTCAATTTATTTCATCCTCATTCTTTTTCAATAATGCGTGGATGGTGGATTGCAGATCCATATGGCATCAAAACATTGGTGTTTTCCTTTACAAAATTATAATCCATACGGTAACATGTCATCAAATATATTTCGGATTACACTCAATTTCGGGTCGACGGTATCAAGCCATCCGTTTCGCCGTTTCCGGCTTCTTCGGGACCTGCCACATACTATCTACTGTCCAATCCACTGGTCCAATATCTATTAGATTAAACATAAATAGTTTTCAATATATAATCCCATATTCCTGTTATATATACATTTTTGTAACCTATACATATAGGTGTGATCCCACATAAGAAAACACATTCCCCAAAACAGTAGGCAAGAGGCAATATACATCAATACATTTCCAAAGGTATTACATACATATAGCACAATCAATACATACCCAAAATATTCAGTCATAGCATATATGTATGTGGACGCAGCCACTTTCCATTCGGTTGGACAATGCTACTGAGAAAAGCCGCGGCTTAAGGGGACTCCCTCCGCACCTGGCGCCAGGTGCAAATTATATCAAAATTTCTCCTATGGATAAACGGTCGTTTAACCCCCTGGGGGCTTCGCATTTTAGGGAGGTTATCCAGAAGCATTCTCTTCTCCTTAGGGCTAATTTAATATCCCGGAAACGGCGAAATGGATGGCTTGATACCGTCGACCCGACATTGAGTGTAATCCGAAATATATTTGATGACATGTTACCGTATGGATTATAATTTTGTAAAGGAAAGCACCAATGTTTTGATGCCATATGGATCTGCAATCCACCATCCATGCATTATTGAAAAAGAATGAGGATGAAATAAATTGAAAAAATATTGTGAAAGTGATCTCCCACATTGATCTTTTATTGCTTGGAACAGAAACACACCCCACCATTATTTGCTCCGCCCCCTCTGGCTTCAGCTCTAGGGGCGGAGCCAGGCCGCACCAAGCCCCTCCCCTCCCCTCTCCAGCCTTGGAGGAGGTAGGTAGATCTTTCTGACTTGGTTTTATTATAAGTAGCTCGCATGCTGAAAAAGTGTGGGTACCCCTGCTCTAAGCTGTGGGGTCCCTCAGGAGGCTATTATCTCCCCTCTGTTATTTAACATCTATATGCGTCCACTTGCCCGACTGGTGCGATGCTTTGGTCTGAGTGCCACCAGTACGCTGATGACACCCAGCTTGTGCTGAGAATGGAAGGCTGGCCGGACTCCGTACCCGATAATTTCGATCTGTGCCTTGAGGCCATGACTGGATGGCTACGAGCTAGCCAGTTGAGGGTGAATCCATCGAGGATGGAGATCCTATGGCTGGGTCACCCGGGCGGGGGAGAATGCCGGCTGCCTGCTCTGGACTGTGAGGAATTACGCCCGTCATCTTCACTAAAAAGTCTAGGAGTCTAGTTGAACTCCCTGCTGACAATGGAGGCCCAGGTCTCCACTGTGAGCAGATCCGCATTTTTCCATCTGCGACAAGCTAGGCGGTTGGCACCTTACCTATCCAGGAGCGACCTAGCTACGGTGACCCAGGCGACGGTCATCTCGAGATTAGACTACTGTAACGCCTTCTACATTGGCCTTCCTTTGTCTGTGATCCGGAAACTTAAGCTAGTGCAAAATGCTGCAGCTCGACTGCTCGCCGGAGTGCCGGTGAGATGCCATATCACCCCCATTTTGCAGCAATTGCACTGGCTCCCAATAGAGTACCAGATTGTATTCAAAGTGTATGGTCTAGGGCCGGTGTACCTGAAGGCCCGCCTTACCCCATATATTCCCCAGAGATCACTACGGTCGAAGGAACAAAACCTCCTTGATGTCCCTTCTATCCGAACTTACCACTCATCGGCTACTAGGCAAAGAGCCTTCTCAGTGGTGGCTCCGACTTTATGGAACGCTTTACCGGATGAAGTTCCATCAATTAGAGCAGTGTTTCCCAATCTTTTTTGAGCCGCGGCACACTTTTTACATTTGCAAAACCCTGGGGCACACCACCAACCAAAATGACACAAAATGACACTCTAACACAGTAATACATATAGTTAATATGTTTTAGAATGTATTTATACACTCAGTGTGAAACCTGGGCCTGTTTCGATGAACACAACATAGATATCCTGGCAGGAATGGCAGAAAGACACAAACTTCCCACACAGAACTCCCATAACCAAGAGAAAATACTATAAGAGTTTGGTGGGCATTGACCTTGGGTTTTGGAGTTGTAGTTCACCTATATCCAGAGAGCACTGTGGACTCAAACCATGTTGGATCAGGACCAAACTTGGCATGAATACTCAATAGGCCCAAATATGAACGCAGATGGAGTTCAGGGGAAATAGACCTTGACATTTGGGAGTTGTAGTTGCTGGGATTTATAGTTCCCCTACTGCCCCGAGCCTACGGGGAGTATTAGTATAGAAACTGAAATAATAAATAAATAAATAAATAAATGTAACGGCGAGAAATGCCTGCAGACTCAGTAAGGTGGCCTTCTGCAGCTGGCAGGTGGTGATTTTGTCAGTGGCAATTGTGTTTAAGTGCAGGCCAAGGTCTGTAGGCACTGCACCCAGTGTGCCGATCACCACTAAGACCCCATTGACTGGCTTGTGCTGGTTTTTTTGCATTTCGATCTTTAAATCCTCGTATCGTGCCAGCTTTTCCACTTGTTTCTCCTCAATCCTGAGTAAGAGCTGCTAGAGCAAGAGGCGCTCGGCTGCAGGTACTGACAGGCACACCTGCTTTCAGGGCCTGCACACTACACATGCACTCTCTTTCCCAGACAAGGAGGCAAGTTCTGGGAGGCGCTCGACTGCAGGCGAAAGCAGGCTTGGAGCCGGGATGTTTATTATTTATTTATTTCTGGTATTTATATCCCGTCACTTTGATGACATTACATGAACAATTAATACAACAACCATTAAACCTAACCATTAAAATACATAAAACACATAAGCCATTAATTAAACAATATAAAACCTTAATTACCAATAAAACCATATCCTCACGTAAATCATCTTTCCAATCCGTTTCAACCAAAGTGCTGCTTTATGTCTGCTGACCAAAGGCCTGGTCCCACAACCATGATTTCACTTTCTTCCTGAAAGCCAGGAGGGATGGGGTCGATCGTATCTCATTTGGAAGCGTGTTCCACAGGCGGGGGGCCACCGCCGAGAAGGCCCTGTCCCTCGTCCCCACCAGCCGCGTTTGCAATGTTGGCAGGAGCAAGAGTTGGCTTGGCCAAGCAGTTTGCGGGGCGGCGGTTGTCCTCACCGCCATCTTGTGGGGTAGGAAGGGGGCTTCTTTCTCCCAGAAGCCCCTGGGTGGCGGGAAAGTTTCCAGCCACCAACGCCGGCCGGCCAATGACAGGGCTGGCCCCGCCCCACCCCATGTCATCAGCCGGCCGGCCCTCACTTCCGCCTGAGCAGCTCATTTAAGCTGCCTGGGACTTCCTATCAGCACATGAGGACTTATCCGGGTTTTTGGAAGGAGCAGCAGAGAAGCAGCGGAGGGGCAGCAGCGGCAGAGGCAGTGCCACCATCAAGCGGCACTGGGAGCAACAGCGGCGAAAGCTTCTGTCTGGTCAGTATGGGATTCTCCTGGGACCATATCTGCTGCTTGCCCCAAGCCCGCTGTCCCTCTGCCACATGGTTGGCTGCCCCCTCTTCGGGCTCCGGTGGGGGGTGCGGGAGGCCCCCCCCCCCCCCCGCTGCCCCCGGCACTTGTGTTTGTATTATTGGTCATGGCGCGAGGTGTATCACCCTTGTCTATGCAACAGAGCCTCCCTGGATGATCTTAGGTTATGCAGGTGGGAGATAGAGGCAGATACGTTCGGACAAGTAAGCTGGGCCAGAACCATATAGAGCTTTATAGGTCAAAACCAGCACTTTGAATTGAGCTTGGAAGTGGACCGGCACCCAGTGTAGCTGACACAACAAGGGGCTGGTATGCTCCCGGTATGGAGCTCCAGTTAGTAATATGGCTGCCACCTGTTGGACTAGCTGCAGTTTCCGAACCATCTTCAAAGGCAGTGCTGTCCAACTTCTGCCGACCCAAGGGCCGGACTTTCTGGGGGCCGATCACCTTTCCCGCCACGCCCCACCACGCCCCCGCCACGCGGCTCCACCCCTCTCCCAACGTCACAATAGCCTTGAAGCGGGCGATTTCGCCCACTTCCGCTGTTGTGACGCTTTGGGAGAGAAGGAGGAGCCACGGGGAGCCTTCCGCGGCTCCACCCCCTCTCCCAAAGCATCACAACAGCTGTTGTGACACTTTGGGGGAGAGGGCCGCGAGGAAGCTCCGCGGCTCCGCCCCGCCCGCAGGCCTGGATGGCTCGCGGCGAGCGCCCAGTTCTCGCTTCCCCCCGAGCTCTCGTGTCCCTCTGGTCAGAGGGATGCGAGAGCTGGGCGAAAACTCTCCCGCAGGCCTCCCTGGAAGGCCTGCCCCCTCGCTCCCTCCCGCCCTTCCCGACGCCGCCGGTGTCACAATCGCCATGACTCCGGGGAAGGAGAAGGAGGGAGGGAGGATTCCTCCTCCTTCCCCGGCGCCACGGCGATCGGGACACCAGCGGCGCCGGGAAGGAGGAAGAGGAGGAGGAAGGGAGGATTCCTCCTCCTCCCCTCCCTCCCCCCCGCTGCTGCGAACCGGATCGCAGTGGCGGGGTGGAGAGAGGGACGGAGGGGGCAAGGCAAGGAGGAGGAGAGCTAGCTCTCTTCCTCCTCCCTGCCCCGCCTCCTCCTCCTCCCCGCCCTCCCGCCCGTCGCTGCGATCTCGCAGTGGCGGCGTGGAGAGGGGGACGGAGGGGCGGTGCAGGGAGGAGGAGCTAGCTCTCTTCCTCCTCCCTGCCCCGCCTCCCCCCCCCCCCCCCCCGCCAATTTTTAAAAAAATTAGATTTTTTTTTTAAAAAATTAAAAATGGCGGCCGGGGGCATAGCAGGGGCTGTGTCCAACAGGCTGGGGGGCCGTGTACGTCCCCCGGGCCGCCAGTTGGACAGCCCTGTTCAAAGGCAGCCCCACGTAGAGTGCGTTGCAGTAATCTATATGGGACGTGACCAGAGCGGGATAGTGTGCTTTTGTGTTGAGCTGATTTTCATGCTGGGAGGAGGCTTCCTGTTCCATGCTTCCAAAGTATTGAAAGAAATGGGAGAAACTAATTCTACCCACAATACTAGTTTGTATGGCTCAGCAGAGGTTCAAATCCTGCTCTCTTGAAGATCTAATCCAACCCACAAACACTGGCTCTTGCATATATTTTCAGTATGGTATAGATCCCCAAACTTTGAACCTCCAATTGTTTTGGACTTCAGTCCCCAAAAGGCCCGGGCAGCTTTCCCAAAGGTCAGGAATCCTGGCAGCTTAAGCCCAAAACACCTGGAAGAGAAAAAATTGAGAACCACAATGTGACAGTAATGTGACTCAACGCTACTGAAGTGACTTCATACGGCGATGGTGCAGCCTGCTGATAACACAGCTTTATATAGGCTTGGTCTCAGTAGGCAGGTTAAATCAACCCATTGTTAAAAATCAACAAAACCTAATCCGTTAATCCATTAATTCGATGGCAAACCTAGGAGAAAACACTTTAACAGTTTCTCTGTCTGCAATGTTTTAAAGCAATAGGTGTGGGGGTTTTGTTGGAAACTTACGCATTGGTTTAGCCAAGAAGGGACGTTTAAGCAGGCTTTGCACCACCTTCCCTTTCACTCCTGTTGCTAAATCTCAGAAACCTGCACTTTGGAAAAACACATTGGTGACATTTTAGGAAGTGAGAAATAGGGACGAAAGAGGGGCACAGATTTATGATACAAAAGCACTGGCAGTGACAAACACGCCGACAGATGGAGGAAGCGGGATACAGGCTCCAGGCCTTGGCCCCATGTCTCCCAATTGGGGGTGAATCATAATGACAACCTCCTTTACAGGCTTGGTTTTCAAGATTGAGGCGATAATATCCCTGATGCGTTTTGAATGCTCTAAAGTATTTTATAAGTACTAGCTACTATTATTACCATTGAGCTAAAAAGAGCTTTCGATGTCACTTCTGAAAACAGCCTTGGAGGATAAACACAGCAATCCTGGAGCACCCCGGTATGACTTCTAGTTTGAAACGTTGAAACCCTAATTCTTCCCCGTCTCCCGCCTTTGGGAGTGCAGATCCCTCTTTTTGGTACGCTTGCTTTGCTTGGGACTAGGCCTGGTTAGGTTCGTCATAAAATCGGAATGAATTTGGATTACATTCACCTTTGAAGCAGTTTTGAAGCGATGTAAGCAACCCAGAAGTAAATTTGCCATTTCGAAGCCACTGCTGCCATTTTTGGAAAGGAATCGGTGGGTCACGCCCAGGGGCGGTCTTACATATAAGTGAACTACGCGGCTGCGTAGGGTGCCACCTTGATTGGGGGGCGCTGCTGTGGCCGCGCCGGCCGCGCCACTGCTGCATCGGCTTCAGCGCCTGCAGCAGCTTCTAGGCATGCGCTGAGATTTTCGTGCGTGCCCAGTGGCTCAAGGCTTGAGCTCAACTTGAGCTCCAGAGCATGCCCACCTGCACATGCCCAGAAGGGCATGCCCAGGGGCCTCGGAGCTCAACTTGAGCTCCAGAGCCACTGCGCATGCGCGAAAACCTTCGTGCATGCCCAGAAGCTCCTGCAGGCGCTGAAGCCTGTTAAGCCTTCGGCTTCAGCGCCTGCAGCAGCTTCTGGGCATGCACTGAGATTTTCATGCATGCCCAGTGGCTCCTGAGCTCAGAGCCACTGAGCTCCGGGCATGCCACTGGGCATGCGCTGAGATTAACCTCCGCGCATGCCCAGTAGTTGAGCCGAGCGGCGAGGAGGAGGGGGCGGAGGAGGAGGAAGAAGCAGCAGCATGGTGCCACCACCTCCTCCTCCTCCCTGACCGACCCCCTTCCTCTCCGCCTCCTTGCGGCCTGAGCCAAGCGGCAGCTGCTCCTCCTCCGAGAAAGAGAAAGAAAGGGAGAGGAAGGAAGGAAGAGGAAGGAAAGAAGAGGTAGGGAAACAGTTTGTTTTACATGGGGGGGGCGCCAAAATAATGTTTTGGGGGGGCGCCAAAATAATGTTTGCTTACCATTTAAAATGACCTTAGACCGCCCCTGGTCACGCCAATTCTGACACGGAGGGAAGGCATCCGCCTCCACGGCTGTCGCCCCAGTTCTGACGCGGAGGGAAGGCATCCGCACTGTTAGATAAACATTCCTTCGTTAAGGACTCAGAAGACCTTGACAGAGATAGTGCTGCACCTGAGAATGTTAATGGCCAAGAGATGATGTTTGATCGTAGGGCAAACATTCGGGAGTATAGACAGGCCTCCCATGACCTTCGCCGCAGCAAAGTGAAACTGGGTTTTCTGTACTCAAGATTGTAAGAAAGACCCAAGCTTCAGTTTCCAGGCTTTGTTTAGTATAGACCAGGGCTGTCCAACTTCTACCGGCCCAGGGGTCTGAATTCCGGTCACTGATGACCTGGGGGGCCGAAGGGTCTGCCCCGGCTCCGCCCCCGCCCCACCCCCGGCTCTCATAAGAGGCATCCATACAATCAAATATAATCTTTTACTAAGGGGAAATGCAGGGAGGGAATACATAAGGGGCATCCATACACAATTACATAATAATAACATAAAGGTTAGTCTACCTTCCCAAACGCGCAGGATCCAGGAGTAGCCGGACCACGAGCAGAGGCGACGACCGACCGAGACAGCAGCCAAGAAGGTCCAAATCGTGTCTGCGTGGGCCACAGGGATTAAGTAGCTGAGATTTCGGCAACAGGAGTATCGCGAGACTACGAAGCCACACGGGATTTCGCTCTCAACGCAGGCGTGATCTTGCGTTGAGAGCGAAATCCCGTGTGGCTTCCGTAGTCTCGCGATACTTGCTCCAGAACCCGGAAGTGGGTAATTTTTTAAAATATTATTATTTAATTAATTTATTTATTTTTATTAAAAAGCTTAGGGGGCCGCAGGGAAGGGGCTGGGGGGCCGTATACGGCCCCAGGGCCGGCAGTTGGACAGCCCTGGTATAGACCACGTCAAGATTTCCTTGTCTCCAAGTTCATGTTTTTGCCTCGGCCTTTTTCATGGATTGTTTCTATTGCTGCATTGAACTGTTCTAGAATTTAGTATCAAGCTTTTAACTTTTGCCTTTTGGATCCTGGTATTTTTGAACTGTGTGCTTACCTTGGATATATCTTATGTTTTATCTTCTTTAACCCTTTTGTTGGACACTATATTTTGTTTCAATAAAAGCCCATTATTCAGAGACTGTCTGGTGTGTGTGTGAACTAGGGGGAATCTGTCTGTCTGAGGTGCAACACCCTCACTGCAGGAGAAGATACAGATCATGCAGGACCGGACTAAGGTAATTTAAAATGGTAAGTGAACATTATTTTGGCGCCCCCTCACTCCCTGGTCTCGTGGAGGGTGCGCATGCGCAAAGCCAGCTAGTTCCATGCACGCGCGCCGGGTGCGCATGCGCGGGGCCAGCTAGTTCTGCGCATGCACCGTTGCTGCTGCGCGACTCCAGCTGGATCGAGACGCCAATCGCCTTAACCGAGGCCGAAAAGGAGGAACTGCAAAAAGTTCCTCCTTTTCGGCCTCATTTATTTACTTTATTATTTATTTATTTCCACCATTTCTACCCCCCTTCTTCTCAACCCCCGAGGGGGGACTCAGAGCAGCCTAACAATGGCAACAATTCAATGCCAGAAACACAGTATACATATAATAGAAAACCAAAAACAGTCAGAATTAAAATACATTAAAATACAGTTAGCATTAAAATACATTAAAATACAATTAGCATTAAAATACATCATATACATTCACATAAGTTAAAAACAGTATTCCGACCATAATAGAAGCATTGGGCCATGTCCACCAGTTTAGACTGCAAAATGTCCAAAATAGCAAAAATATCAAATATATTGAGTAACAAGGCACAAGGTACACACTGTAAAGGGGCAGTGACAATAATGCCCCTCGGCGCTCGCAATAACAACAATATTGGTTGAAATACCAGTCGATGAAGCGCGGCGTGGTGTCCGAGCGGAGTTCCAGGAGCTGAGGTGATGTAGCTCAATGGGGAAACAAAGTACGCTGGGGATGGGGATCGTAGCAATGAGTTGAACGGGCGGAAAATACCCGGCGCGATCCAAGCCGTGAGCAATCAGTGGCTAAGGCGAATGCCTGGTTTGTAATCCCGCTCCCGAAGGCCAATTGCCTGGAGCAAAGCGCGGAATGCGCCGCGTCTTGAGTCCCGAGCCACACACGTCATCCTGGGAGGCTTTCCGCGGGAAAAACCCACACCCAAACAGCGGCTCCAAGTGCCAATGAAACGCCGAGCACGCCGCAATGGCTTCAGCTGCAGTGGGCCCGTCCGTTTCGCCGATTAACAGCTTTATCAAGCGGCCAGGTGCTATAATAATAGGCGTTTCATGGAATATTATGTATCTGTAACAACATAAACATTTCAAATAGAGGTCTACAAACATGCAGTAAACAAGAGACATGGAAAACACAATCCACAGAATGAAAGCATACCGTGCGATATCATGGCCCCATCATAGGTAATTCCATGGACCCAAAAGGTGGATACAAACACTAGTAGCAAGGCTTAAGTACTCCATTGGGGGAAACAGGTGGCCCTGACATTAAATTAGCAATGAGTTGAGACTGAGAGAGTCATTTAATCCATTTGGATGCTCTGTTTTGAGGAGGGCAATTAGTCTGCTTTCAGCCCTAATTAAGTTGTTTTGATTGTTGCCATGGGGATGCTGCTTCACTCTTTCCAAGACTGTGAACTTAAAGAGGCCTGGATGATGATCAACTTCAAGGAAGTGCTTATACAATATAGAATTATCAGCCCTGGCTCTGATTCTCGAGCGATGCTCAGCCAATCTCAATTTCAAAATTCTGGAGGTCTGGCCCAAATACACCTTGCCACAAGGATCACACACGAGTGCATACACGCAATTTCCCGTGGCACAAGTGGAATGTACTCTGATTTCATAAGGTCTAGATCTCCATGGGGTAGTTAAAGACCTATCCCTGTAGACCTGTGGGCAACAAATACAGTGGCCACAGGGTTTACACCCCGGGCTTAAGATGCTGCGGGGAGAAGAACTAGAGCGCATGGAAGAGTGCACCAATTCATCCCTAAAGCTTCTGGTGCGTTTTTTGGCCACAACCGGGAACTTCTTAAAGGGCTCAATGTCTGGAAGGATATTCCAGAATTTTTTTACTATACCCACAATCTGTTTTGTGTGGGGAGTAAGAGTGACAGGCCAAATGATCCTGTCACTGGTGCCCCTAGTCTTAGGTATGAGTAGGGGTGCCCTGGGCTGGGAAGCAGCTCTACGTTCGGCCCTTTGTACTACTGGAGCAGGATAACCCCTGGAGAGGAAATCCGAGGTAAGTCTGTTGGCAGAGAGAACATAGTCCTCTGTGGTGGTCGAATTACGTTTAATACGTAAGAATTGGCTGTAAGGGAGGCTATTCTTTAAAGGAAAGGAGTGGTAACTACTATAATGTAGTGTGGAATTTTTACTGGTGGGTTTAACGTAATTACGTACCCCCAGGCGGTGGGCCTGATTCCATATAACCCCCCGAGATCACTCCGTTCTGAAGACCAGAACCTCCTTGCCAGTCCTAGTGTGAAGTCTTTCCAACTGACTTCGACAAGGCACAGGGCTTTCTCAATCATTGCCCCGGTCCTTTGGAATATGCTGCCACCAAAAACACAGGCTCTACAAAATTTGGCCACCTTCCGTAGAGCCTGCAAGACCCATTTGTTTCGACAAGCGTTCGAAAGCCTGTGATTTAAGTATGTTTTATCTGCTATTTTATGTATATTCTATTTTATGCTTTTACCTACTGTCTGTTATTGAGTTGTGTTGTAAACCGCCCCGAGCCTTTTGGGAGTGGCGGTCTACAAGTCCAAATAAATAAATAAATAAGTTGGTACAAAAGAGACACAACGTAATTTATTCATTAATGACCTGGATGTAGGAGTGAATTCTGAGGTAGCAAAGTTTGCAGACGACACTAAACTGTTCAGGGTAGTTAAAAATGAAACTGATTGTAAAGAGCTCCAGAAAGATCTCTCGAAATTGAGTGAATGGGCAACAAAGTGGCAAATGCATTTTAACCTAAACAAGTGTAAAGTCATGCACATTGGGGCAAAGAACCCCAACTACACCTACCAATTGATGGGGTCAAAGGTTTCCGAGACAAACCAGGAAAGGGATCTTGGGGTTTTGGTGGACAGCTCAATGAAGATGTCAACCCAGTGCGCTGCAGCAGTGAAAAAAGCAAATTCTATGCTTGGCATGATCAGGAAGGGAATCGAAAATAGGTCGGCAAATGTTGTATTGCCTCTCTACAAATCTATGGTGAGGCCACATTTGGAGTACTGTGTACAATTCTGGTCTCCGCACCTTAAGAAGGATATAACGGAACTGGAAAAGGTACAAAGAAGGGCAACAAAAATGATCCAAGGGATGGAGCAGCTCCCTTATGAAACCAGGTTGCAACGCCTTGGTCTTTTCAGCCTTGAAAGACGGCGTTTAAGAGGTGACTTGATCGAAGTGTATAAAATCATGCATGGGATAGAAAAGGTGAATAAAGAAAAAATATTTTCTCTGTCACACAACACTAGGACTAGGGGGCACTCCCTAAAGCTCCAAGGTAGGAAAGTTAGGACTAATAAAGGGAAATATTTCTTCACCCAGAGGGTCATTGGGTTATGGAACTCACTTCCAGAGGAGGTTGTGACAGCGGTCAGCCTGGACAGCTTCAAGGCAGGATTAGACAGATTCATGGATACCAAGGGAATCAGTAGCTACTGAAATGGACATCCAAGTGCCACCTCTGTGTTGATGGAGGCAGGCAGGATTTCCCCGGGTACTGGTTGTGGGGGGTCGGGAGCAGGTGAGGGTTTTGCCCTCCTTTCTGCTAGAGATCCCTGTGTACAACTAGTGGGCCACTGTGTGACACAGAATGCTGGACTAGATGGGCTGAGGCCCGATTCAGCATGGCTCTTCTTATGTTCTTATGTTGTGCGATAAGCTCCATCCAAAGGCACTTTTATCCTGCAGTCAAATGTGTTTCATCGGCCTCTTAACAGACATAACAGCAAACCTCCTTTCCCTGCTAACCTTCTATTGACATTAAAAAATACCCCTCAGTTCACATGTTTCTTTTAGTTCAATAAATGGTGCAAGAGCTCCAACTCCAGAAATTTCTGAAACAGGCATGTAGAGGCCACAGGCAGTGTACGTATGCAATAACGGCTTCACACATTGTAAAATTATGCATTGTTTCATTATATATTTATGTCTCTTTTATATATTGCCCCAGAAGATTGTCTTTGAGAGTGTAGACAGGCCAAAAATGAAACGTTGGTTTTTTTATTTATTAATAATTTACCCATTGAATAATACCCTGAAAGACATATCCTGTTAGCTGTTGGTTTTGTGGGATGCTCTCCATTTTTGCTCCCTGTGTTAAACTTGTGCTAACCTGCCGATATGACAAAATCCCCCCTTCCAAAGGAAGGCGAGGCCGGTTCCTTTTCTGTTCTCTTTCCCCCCAGAGACGAGAAAAAGCTTTTCTATTCATGTCGACCTTCGGCGACCGCCTGCCTGTTACAGTCGGAGGTTTTGCGCTGGATGTGCCGGACTTTTTAAATATTTTACTGCTTATTTATTATTTAGTGTGGTTTTAAAATGCTTTTAATTAGTGTTTTAAGAGCACAATTAATGTAATTCGTATATCCGTGTCCATAATTTATTGGGAGCTTTTTTAATTACGTTGGAATGCCAACCCTGCAAGAAAGGCAGGATATAAAACAAACAAATATGGAAATAAATAAGTGATAACGGAGAGCAAAGCTGAGGCATCAAACGATAATGAGCTGGAGGTAGAAAGAAGGCAAACAGGCAAGGATGCACATGCGATGGCCGCAGTGCAGAGAGCTAGGAAGCGGCGCCGGAGATCATAAACTAGATCAGTGTTTTCCAACCTTTTTTGAGCCACAGCACACTTTTTACATTTACGAAATCCTGGGGCACACCACCAACCAAAATGACACAAAATGATACTCTAACACAGAAATACATATAGTTAATATGTTTTTAAATGTATTTATACACTCAGTGTGAAACCTGGGCCTGTTTCGATGAACACAACTTAGATCAGTGTTTCCCAACCTTTTTTGAGCCGCGGCACACTTTTAACATTTAAAAAATCTGGGGGCACACCACCAACCAAAATGACACAAAATGACACTGGGAGCAGCTGCTGGGAGTGCCGAAGCTGGGGGAGGAGCCAGGCCACGCCATGACCCGCCCCCTCCCCCGGCTTCAGTTCTCCCACAGCTTCGCCAGCCTTGAGGGGGCAGTGCCAAGCCAGCATTGTGCTGGCTCTGCCACCGCTGCCTTGGCACTGCCCCCTCAAGGCTGGCAAAGCTGTGGGAGCGCTGAAGCTGGGGGAGGGGGCGGAGCCAGGCCATGCTATGCCCCTCCCCTGGCTTCAGTTCTCCCACAGCGCCCCGGTCCCTTCTCCTTTTTCCTTGCCGCTGCCCGGCCCTTCCTCCTCCTCTCCCAAGCAGCAAGAGCACACTAGTGTGCCACGGCACACTGGTTGACAAACACTGACTTAGATATCCTGGCAGGAATGGCAGAAAAGGATTCCCCCGGCAGAATGAGGGGACACTTCAGACCTGGCTCTGCAAAAGGCATGCTCAGGACTCCGGGAAGGAAGAGAAGACGGAAGGAAGGGGGAAAGAAAGAAAGAAAGAAAGGCAGAGTGTCAGATCTGGGAAATCTGAGCTTGGAAGAAGTTCAGGTTTCCAGCCTGCCATGAGGTGGCTGACCTTTGTCCCAGTTCTCTGGGACCTTTGCCCTAGTTACTGAAGGACATGCTGAGTCAGTGTGGGAGTGATGTAACTTCCAGGTGCCTCCAGGGGAAGTGAGGTAACCTCTTCTGGACTTGGACATTGGACAATGAACTGTTAATGCTGACTCAGAGACTAATGAGGTCACATCCCTTGGGACTATGGGATTTGCTGATTCACCCGGATATGGTGCAACCCTGCCTGGACATTGCATGAGCAAGGGAAGGGGGGGTTTGGGTATAAAGGTGTGTTTGGGTGGCGGGCGGTGCTTTAACTTTACAAGTGCTGTACCTGCAATAAAATCGTGTTGGACCGTGCTTCTATCTACGCGTGATCCTTACCGAAATTGGAGCGTCATTACAGAAGCTAAAGCCCCATTCAACTTTCCCAGCAATGGAGACGTTGGCTTGGAAGGAAGAGGAGTATATCGATATGTGGAATATTGCTCCTGAAGAGGTCCGGAGAACCATGGCTTGGGAGTGGACAACCATTGACCAAGAGGGGTTCCCGGACGAGTCCAGGGAAGTGACGGCGTGTGGCGCGTCAGCCCAGAGGGACGAGCTCCGAGAAGCGGAGAGATTATGGGACGCTCAGGTGAGCGCTTTGAGAGAAATGAGGCAGCGAGGCCCCATTAAGGCGGGTGTCCGGATGGCCGGAGGAACCAGAGAAGCTGTGCTGAAAGAAGGGCCAGCTCAGGTGGATCCAGTGGAGTGCAGGACCAGAGAAGCTGAAAGGGAGGAAAGGAAAGGGTGGGGAAAGGAAAGGGAGTGAGGAAAAAGTAAAATAATGAAGGGGAAAGAAGAAAAGAAAGAAGGGGGGAGAGAGGGAAGTGAAAAGAAAGGAAGGAGAAGGAAAGAAAGAGTTGGGGGAAAATAATAGAAGAGGAAGGAAGGAAGGAAGGAAGGAAGGAAGGAAGGAAGGAAGGAAGGAAGGAAGAGGGAGGGAGGGAGGGAGGGAGGGAGAGTGGAGAAAAGAAGGAAGGGGAGAGGGGAAGGGAAGTGAAGAGAAAGGAAGGAGAAGGAAAGGAAGCGTTGGAGAAAAAGAATAGAAGAGGAAGGAAGGAAGGAAGGAAGGAAGGAAGGAAGGAAGGAAGGAAGGAAGGAAGGAAGGAAGGAAGGAAGAAGAGGGAGGGAGGGAGAATGGAGGAAAGAAGGAAGGGGAGAGAGGGAGGGAAAAGGAAGGAGAGAAGGAAAGGGTGAAGGGGAGAACGAAAGGATGGAAGAGGAAGGAAGAGAGAATGGAGAAAAGAAGGAAGGGGAGAGGGGGAGGGAAGTGAAAAGAAACAAAGGAGAAGGAAAGGAAGGGTTGGGGGGAAAGGAAGGAGAGAAGGAGAAGAAAAGGGTGAAGGGGAGAAAGGAAGGAAAGAAGAGGAAGGAAAGGGGAAAATGGAGGAAAGAAGGAAGGGGAGAGAGGGAGGGAAAAGGAAGGAGAGAAGGAAATGTTTCCCGCTGCATGCTGGGAAACCGAGGCCCAGGCTGCTCTGGAGAGCCAGATGCAATCATGAAAAGAGCCACATCTGGCTCCCGAGCTGTAGGTTCCCTACCCCTGTTATAGAGTCTATCAACAGGTGTAGGTTTGATGCATCCTATGATTATTCTACACAATTTGTCCAGTGCTATATTCACCTGCTTCACGTGGTCAGGCTTGTGCCAAACAGGGCAGACATGCTCAGCAGCTGAGTCAGGCAAGGCCAGGGCTGATGTTCTTATTAATTTTGGGTAAAGCATTGCTTTACAACATTGCTTTAGTTGATGGCAGGCCCATAGCTAAGGAGGCTTGAGGGGCTTCAACGCCCCCCCCCCCCAATTCTCAGGGTGGTCCCCGAGAAGCCCTTATTGGTAAATTATTTAAACAGTTATGTTTATTCATATCATGATCTGATCACCATGCTCAATATATCCCATATGCATGGGAATATTAGGATAACACAGTGGTTCTCAACCTTCCTAATGCCACGACCCCTTAACACAGTTCCTCATGTTGTGGAGACCCCCAACCATAACATTATTTTTGTTGCTACTTTGTAACTATAATTTTGCTACTGTTATGAATCGTAATGTAAATGTCTGATATGCAGGATGTATTGTCACAAATACCCAATACGCCAAATTTTGAGTACTTGTGGGATTGGGAAGGGGGATTGATGTTGTCATTTGGGAGTTGTAGTTGCTGGGATTTATAGTTCACCTGCAATCAAAGAGCATTCTGAAACCCACAAACAATAGAATTGGGCCAAACTTCCCACACAGAACCCCCTGGTGGTCTTTGTTTTCTGATGGTCTTTCGTGACCCCTCTGACACCCCTTCGCGACCCCTCCAGGGGTCCCGACCCCCAGGTTGAGAAACGCTGGGATAACGATACAAAAGGTTTGCTAGGATAGACCCTCTCTCACTCAGACTCAGCCCCCCGCCCTCAAAATCAGACTCAGCCCCCCCCCCCCAAATCAAAATCCTTTCTACTGGCCTGGTTGGTGGAGGAGGAAGTGTTGCCTTTGTCTTTTGCAATCCACAATCCCCACAACCCTGGGGGGGGGGGCTTTGCTCATTATCAGATTGCTTGTTATTAATCAAAGTGGCAACAATGAGATGGAGGAAGCTAAAATACGGTACGGCTGGTACTTCATTTGTTCCCATTGATTTTCCCATTGCTGTTTATTACCAGCATTTACTTTGCAAGCTGCCAAAAAAACAAGTCGCGCAACATGGCGGGGCACGTTCTGAAATCCCTCTGCTGAACGGCCTTAGCTAAATGGCCCAGGGCCATAAGAGCAGCAAAAAAGAGGTCATGTCCACAAGTCGGCAATTAAACATCCTCTTATTTCCAGCAAAAAATGGTTCTACACAGCCATAAATACAACATTAAAAGACTTGAGTTCTGTAGGAAAAGCGCAGGATGAAAATCCAGTTGTAGAATTCAGCTTCCCAAATTGAAAACAAGTCCATGCTTCGGATAATGTTTACATTATCTTTGCTCCAGAACATTGTTGACAAATTAGACCATGCCCGGTGGATACATTATACACTCACGTGGAATTTGTTTCCTTGGAGCAGAGTTTTAGTGCGCATTTACACGCCACTGGTGTTTAGCAACCAAGTCTAATTTCAGTTGTATTTATTTTAGGCCGGGGCATGGTACCGAGACAGCCTTGGTCGCCTTAGTGGATGATCTACGCCGGGAGCTCAACACGGGGAGTGTGTCCCTGTTGGTTCTGCTGGACCTCTCAGCGGCCTTCGATTCCGTTGGCCACGGTATCCTTCTGGGACGCCTCGCGGGAATGGGCCTTGGAGGTACTGTCTTACAGTGGCTCCGGTCCTTTCTGGAGGGCCGATCTCAGAAGGTGTTACTGGGAGACACCTGTTCAACCCCACAAACATTGACTTGTGGGGTTCCTCGGAGTTCAATACTATCTCCCATGTTGTTTAACATCTACATGAAGCCTCTAGGGGAGGTCATCCGGAGTTTCGGAGTGCGGTGTCATCTGTACGCAGATGACGTCCAACTCTGTCACTCCTTCCCACCTACTACTAAGGAGGCTGTTCAGGTCCTGAACCGGTGCTTGGCCGCTGTGTCGGACTGGATGAGCGCTAACAGATTGAAACTAAATCCAGAAAAGACAGAGGCACTCCTGGTCAGTCGAAAGGCCGAACAGGGCATAGGGTTACAGCCTGTGTTAGACGGGGTTACACTCCCCCTGAAGACGCAGGTTCACAGTCTGGGTGTGATCCTGGACTCATTGCTGAGCCTGGAACCCCAGGTTTCGGCGGTGACCAGGGGAGCATTTGCACAGTTAAAACTTGTGCGCCACTTGCGCCCGTACCTTGGGAAGTCTGACTTGGCCACGGTGGTCCACGCTCTGGTTACATCCAGAGTAGACTACTGCAACGCTCTCTACGTGGGGTTGCCTTTGAAGACTGTTCGAAAGCTGCAACTAGTACAACGGACAGCAGCCAGGTTGATCACAGGAGCGGCATTCAGAAAGCATACAACTCCCCTGTTGTGCCAGCTCTACTGGCTGCCAGTTTGCTACCGAGCACAATTCAAAGTGCTGGCTTTAGCCTTTAAAGCCCTAAACAGTTCGGGTCCAACTTACCTGTCCGAACGTATCTCTCCTTATGAACCACTGAGATGTTTAAGATCATCCGGTGAGGCCCTGCTCTCAGTACCGCCTTCTTCGCAGGCGCAACTGGCGGGGACGAGAGACAGGGCCTTTTCAGTGGTGGCTCCTCGGCTTTGGAACACCCTCCCTAGAGACATCAGATCGGCCCCCCTCCCTCCTGACATTTCGCAACAAAGTCAAGACCTGGCTGTTTGAGCAGGCATTTGCTGATTAAATGCAACGCTTTAATAGGATATATGGAATGACGACGATGTGACGGAAACTGATTTCAGCATGACGCTGAGACTGCAGTTGTATGTTTTTAATTGTTAATTTGTTGTTATATGATTTTTTTTAGTTTGTTTGCTTGTGTTATATTGAGGGCAGAGACTGCCTTGTGTAAACAGTCCCAAGTCGCCTTCGGGCTGAGAGGGGCGGTATAGAAACGTGACAAATAAATAAATAAAATTTAACTTTATGTCAGGCCTGGGCAAACTTTAGCCCCCCAGGTGTTTTGGACTTCAATTCCCACCATTCCTAACAGCCTGAGACCCATTGCTTTTCCTCCTCGGCAACCTGGAAGGCTTAAGTTTGCCCATGCCTGGGTAAATTCTTATGGAGCTGTCCAAGGTGCTGAGCCTGATTCCCAAAGTTGCTTCAGCACTTTGGATAGCTCCGTGCAGTTTGCCCAGGCCTATTTAATAACCATCCATATAGATCGGGGGTGGGCAATTATTTTTTCCCAAGGGGCCACACGAGAGCCAAAAAAATACTATGGAGGGCTGCACCTAAAGTCTGAACTACATTCTACATAATATCAATTGAATTTCTTTAATAATAATAATAATAATAATAAAGGCACTACATTGCGTTTGTGATATATTAATAAGACTGATAAGAGTATATGTCATGAGCAACGAAAAAGAGAGGTTGTCGTAGGAAAAATGACATTTATTCACAAAAAATTTACCAAACAATGGTTAACAAAATGTGAACATTTGTATCATTCGTGATTCATTATATCACGGGTCGGGAACCTTTTTGACTCAGAGAGCCATAAAAGCCAAATATTTGGAAATTTATTTCAGTGAGAGCCATATAATATATTTTAAGACTGAACTCAACTAAATTTGAGTATAATAAGTCCCTGAATTTATTCATAATAATAATGATAATAATGATGATATTCATTCAGCCTCTGCTAATAATAATAATAACAACAACAACAGGTTCCTAGAGTAGGAGGAGACCTCCAAGGGCCATCCAGTCCAACCTCCTTCTGCCATAAGGGAAAAACACAATCAAAGCATTCCTCACAGATGGCCATTCAGCCATCTTGAGCCAAACTTGGCACACTGAACCCTCATGAGACCAACAGAAAGTACTGAAAGGGTTTGCTGGGCATTTACCTTGAGTTTGGAAGTTGTAGTTCACCTACATCCAGAGAGCACAGTGGACTCAAATAATGATGGAGCAGGACCAAACTTGGCATGAATCCTCAATATGCCCAAAGAGGCAGAAGAGAAGAGAAATGAGGAAGCCGGGGAGGGAATGTAAGCGCACGCGCACACACACACACCCCGCACTCCGGCCTCGTCCCCACCCCTTTCCCACTTTGGCCCTGCCCCCTCTCCCTCGCTGTACTCCCCCTCCTTCCAGCTTGTGTTCATGTGGTGGAAGGGGGAAGGAATGAAACAGGGAAAGGGGGAAGGAATGAAAGAGAGAGGGAGGGAGGGAAGGAAGGAAGGAAACAGGGAGGGAAGACAGGAAACAGAAGAAAAGAAGGGAAAGAGCGCGGGGCAAGAGAGAGGGGGAGCGCATGAGGGGGAAGGCAAGTGAGGAGGAGGAGGGCAAAAGCATGCTCTGCGGCGGCGCTTGCTTCTGGCCCCTCCTCCTCTTCTCCCCCCTCCCTTCCCCTTCACTCTGCTTGCCTGCCTGCCTGCTTCTTCACGTTTGCTTCTTCAACATGTAGCCGCCCCAATGGGAGTTCGCCTCCCTCTCTTCAGGATGAAGCCTTGAGGGAGCCACGGGTCGGTCAGCATCGGCCGGCGGGCCGCATGCGGCCCATGGGCCGCAAGATGCCCAGGTCTGATATAGATCCATATAGTTATTTATTAGGACTAGTTGATATTTTTTTTAAAAAAATGGTTCAAAACCCGTTTCGGATGTAGGGGGCGCTGGCACTTCGAATATGATTGACTTCCGAAAATTTCTGGAAAAATTTCAAAATTAATTCGTAAAAATTCCAAAATTTCGGAATGGCTTCGTTAATGGCGGACACACGTGTTTAACCCAGATTGGACGCGGGATAACATCCCTCTGCATGAGAACTGGAAGAAACGCGGAGGGATGTTATCCCACGTCCAATCTGCAGCCAATGAGGGGAATACAATGTGATCCAAGCCCTTTTAAAAAATGGCGGCCGCGACTTCGAATTTGCAAAAACACTTCCGGGTTGCTTAAATCGCTTCAAAAATGCTTCAAAACTAAATTAGATCCGAATTTATAACGAATTTCATAGCAATCTGAAAAACCTAACCATGATTTATTTATTTTTATATTTATATTTACAAAATCAGTGTGTACAGAGCTATCGTACTGTCTATTCTCCTCTATGGGTCTGAAACATGGGTCACCTATCGCCAACACCTACGACTCCTCGAATGCTTTCATCAGCGCTGTCTTCGCACAATCCTAAATATACATTGGACCGACTATGTGATGAATATTGCTCTCCTTGAGCAAGCAGGGATCATCAGCGTTGAGGCCATGCTATTGAGAACACAGCTGCGCTGGGCAGAATACGTCTCTAGGATGGAGGACCACCGCCTCCCAAAGATACTACTCTATGGTGAACTCGCCACGGGTCAGTGCAAGAGAGGCGCCCCCAAAAAGAGATATAAGGACTCCCTGAAACAACACCTCAGGATCGGCCAGATTGATCACCAACAATGGTCCACCCTGGCCTCACATCGGGAGGCATGGAGACGCACTCTCCACAATGCTGCGGCCTCTTTCGAGAGGACACACCGAACGGGTCTCGAAGAGAAAGGACAATGCAGAAAGAACCGCAACTTGGAAACAGCATCACCCAAGGAGACTTTCTGCTGTGCTTTCTGCAACCGAACTTGCCTATCTCGGATTGGCCTTTTTAGTCATCAACGCGCTTGTAAGCAGCATGGGATGAGTCCTTCCTAAGAATAACAAAAAAATTCATTAACATTAATCTTTTTTATGGAATATTACAAAATTGATTTGCTACATATCATGTTATTAATGTATTATCGACTTTTAGGGATTTTTTTGGGGGGGGGGTCAATTTAAATGACTAAAAATGGCCCTAGCCCCTCCGATATGACCTTAAAGCAACAAATCAAAGTAATGTGAATCGGGGAATGTTCCTCAAGCCATTGATAGCATTGAAGGAGAGCCTTCGAAAGCTCTCCAAAATCATGGTGACGGGTGGGGATATTTTTTTAACTAATACAATCCCAGGTTTTTCACAAACGGTGAGACGTCACCATTGCTGGATTCAGGGGACATCTGGGAACACGCGGAAGGAATCGGAATATCAATAGCTATTAGCGCAGGTGGATTGGGAATGAATGTTTGTAATGAGTATTTGGCCGCTCACTGGAAGTCAATAATAGGGAACAGACTATTAAGTGACTTCATTTGGAACAAACTACCACCAGGAGCCCAACAAATGGGAATGCACAAAGCTCTGGTCTTAGCCAAATGAGGTTCCAGTTACAGACAGGATTTGAAGTAGTTTCTCTGGGCAAATAACACAGGCCATCTTTCATATAATCCAGTGTTTCCCAACCAGTGTGCCGTGAGCATTCATCAGGCGTGCCATGGGAAATGGGAACCTCCAATCCCCTTTCTTCCCCCTCCTGCCGAACACTTTTCCTTCTCCACTCGGACTCCCTTCTTCCCAGCCTCGCTCTGCTCGCTTTGCCTCGCTTTGCTCTGGGGCGAGTCTGCGCAGTAGCGCCCGCACGGGTCATGTCTTCCTCCCTCCCCCCTCCCCTTCTGAACACGCTCACGCTGCCCCCTTGGATCAAAATGGCGGCAGAATCGGCAGTGTAGAAGAAAAAGTAAGTGTTGGGCAGGAGGGGGAAGAAAGGGCGCTAAGGGAAAGGGGGAGGAAGAGGTCTCTGGCATGGACAAACTTGGACCTTCCAGGTGTTTTGGACTCCAACTCCCACCATTCCTATCAGCCTCAGGCCCTTTTCCTTTTTTCCCCTCAGTCACTTAAGCAGCAAAGGGCCTCAGGCTGTTAGGAATGGTGGGAGTTGGAGTCCAAAGCACCCAGAGGGTCGAAGTTTTCCGATGCCTGTTTTAGGGACCTTAAAGTGGTGAGCCTCCTTCCAACATTGTGGTTCTGGATAGAAAACAAACAACAACATAACATGACATTGTTTGAATCCACAGTCCTCTCTGGGTGTAGGTGAACTACAACTTCCAAACTCAAGGTCAATTCCCAAGCAAACCCTTTCAGTACTTTCTGTTGGTAATGAGAGTTCAATATGCCAAGTTTGGTTCAATTCCATTGTTGCAAGAGTTCAGGACGCTCTTTGATTGTGCATTAACTATAAATCCCAGAAACTGTAACTCCCAAATGTCAAGGTCTGTTTTCCCCAAACTCCATCTGTGTTCACATTTGGGCATATTGAGTATTCATGCCAAGTTTGGTCCTGATCCAACATTGTTTGAGTCCACAGTGCTCTCTGGATATAGGTGAACTACAACTCCAAAACCCAAGGTCAATGCCCACCAAACTCTTATAGCATTTTCTCTTGGTTATGGGAGTTCTATGTGGGAAGTTTGTATCTTTCTGCCATTCCTGCCAGGATATCTATGTTGTGTTCATCGAAACAGGCCCAGGTTTCACACTGAGTGTATAAGTACATTTAAAAACATATTAACTATATGTATTACTGTGTTAGAGTGTCATTTTGTGTCATTTTGGTTGGTGGTGTGCCCCAGGATTTTGTAAATGTAAAAAGTGCGCCGCGGCTCAAAAAAGGTTGAAATACACTGCAGTAAGCAATCTGAATTATATATGTAACGAATAACTAGAGGAGGCTTGAAGAAGGTTGCTACTTCCAACATCTCTGATGTCCTAAACTGGGTCGGAGTAGTTTTGTGGTCCTTTGGGCTTTTATTTCTCTCCCTCCTTTTGTCCTTGGCCTGCACCAAAGATATATTTTTTCCATGCTGTTTTCAGGAGTAGCAGGAGGGATAATTGAAGAAACGTTCAAAAGGGCAACCGAGCCTAGGAAGGGTTAAGTGAAAGCCAAGTTGATCCCATCAGCGGGGCCAATGCGGGGGTCAGGACTCGCAGGAAGGAAAGGCTGGGGGGAAAATATCACGTTGAGGCTTTAAGACTGTAAATGTGTTTTTACAAGTGCGATTGACTGATGGGAAGGAATGAAAGAATTGGAAGGACGACTGCTAGTGCTTGCTTGGTCTCTCTCTACTACGTCTCTCTCTCTCTCTCTCTCTTCCACGCAGAGAGACACCACTAGTGATGGATGGGACCAAAACCAGCTTCAGAAAGCCTGGATAAAACTCAATTCAGCGGTATTGATCACAGACTGGAAGCATTAAATACATTTGCTAATCTGGCACTGGTTTCATTCATACTTTATTATTATTATTGGTATTAGGGCCTATAATTTCTGAGTCTTCTTGGAACGATGACAGACAATGGGTTGTGGTTTGGTTCCCCCCCCCCCCTCTCCACAAGTTTTCATCTTGTGTTCTTTTCTTTTTCTTCTTTGCACATTTGTAGTAGCAAGAGAGGAGGAAAATGAACCCAAAGGAAAGAAGAAAACACCTGACTGAGCTCTATTCAAAGAGTCCCAGCTCCCTCTACTGCTCTAAGTAGGTTTAGCTTCCTCACCAAAGGTCAATTCATGGAGATGTGGAATGCCTTGTATACGGGTTGAGGACCACAGTTGGCTCTTCGTATCCATGGATACATTCATCCACAGCTTGAAAATATTGTTGTTGAATGACCTAACGTATTGACTAACGTCACACCAAGGAACACTGATGAAATGCACAAATTGGGACCCGGTAAAAGATCACTTCAGACAACAGAAAAGAGAGAGAGGGAGGGGGAGGGAGAGAGAGGAGAGGGGAGAGAGGGGAGAGGGAGGGAGAGGGAGGGAGGAGGGAGGGGAGGGGAGGGGGGAGGGGGAGGGGGGGGGAGGGGGGAGGGGGGAGGGGGAGGGGGAGGGAGGGGGGGAGGGGGAGGGGGAGGGGGAGGGGGGGGGGGGAGGGGAGAGGGGAGAGGGAGAGGGAGAGGGAGAGGGAGAGGGGAGAGGGAGGGGGAGAGGGAGAGGGAGAGAGGGAGTATGTATGTATGTATGTATATATATATATATATATATATGAAACAGCAGAGGAGTGAAGTATTTCTTAGAAATACAGAAAACGTTATCACAGTTCGACGAAGACTAGATGGAGGACCATATATATATACAGTATATACTAGCTGTACCCAGCACGCGTTGCTGTGCCCTATTTAGGAGATGTGAGAAAGTCTGAGTATGTAAGGGTTGGAATTGTTGTTAGCTATGGTGTTGTTGGGGCCATGGCTGTGTCGTTGTGGGTTGTTCTGGTGGGTGGGATGTTGAAGTCCTGGGGAGTTGTTGGTGTGTGGTGTTGCTGGCGTCCTGCATAGCTTGTGGATATACAATGTTTTTTGTCTTTCCGTCTGCTGTGTTGATGTAGAGGTTGATGCGTGTGTGGGTGGGGTACTTTGGAAGTGAGTGGAGGTACTTGAAATCCCATCATCCATGGTGTGTCCTCCTCTAATCTGCAGTTGGATGGAGTGTGGGTCATGGGGTGCATTGTTTGCCAAGTTTGGTCTTTATCGGTCTTGGTTCTTGGACACAGTGGTCTGTGGGGAATGATGGGTTTTGAAGTACTACAAATCCCATTATCCATGGAGGTACTTCAAGTCCCATAATCCATGGTCCACCCTCCGGGTCTTTTATTGTGCATTTCATCGGTGTTCCTTGGTGTGACGTTAGTGTGTGTGTGTATATGTGTGTGTGTGTGTGTATGACGTTAGTGTGTGTGTGTATATGTGTGTGTGTATATATATATATCTTTTTCTCTTATCTTTATTTTTATTTTTCATATTCTTATTTTTATCTATATATATTTATATATATATATACACACACACACACATATACATACACTCTCTCTCACTCTCTCTCTCTCCCTCTTTTCTGTTGTCTGAAGTGATCTTTTACCGGGTCCCAATTTGTGCATTTCATCGGTGTTCCTTGGTGTGATGTTAGTGTGCGTGTGTGTGTGTATGTGTGCGTGTGTGTATACAGTATATATGTATATGTGTGTGTGTGTATCTTTTTCTCTTATCTTTATTTTTATTTTTCATATTCTTATTTTTATCTATATATATTTATATATATATACACACACATATACATACTCTCTCTCTCTCTCTCCCTCTCTCTCCCTCTTTTCTGTTGTCTGAAGTGATCTTTTACCGGGTCCCAATTTGTGCATTTCATCGGTGTTCCTTGGTGTGACGTTAGTGTGCGTGTGTGTATACAGTATATATGTATATGTGTGTGTGTGTATCTCTTTCTCTTATCTTTATTTTTATTTTTCATATTCTTATTTTTATCTATATATTTATATATACACACACACACATATACATACGCACACACACACACATATATATATATACACACACACACATATACATACGCACACACACACACACATATATATACACACACATACACAATACCTTTTTTACTCTCTCCCACTTCTCGTGTTTCGTTTTAGTGTTCCGTGTGAACACTCTTCTCTGTTTTCCTACTTTTCTATCTACAACACTGGTTCCCAAAGTGGGCATTACCGCCCCCTGGTGGGCGGTGAGGCAATCTAGGGGGGCACTGGAAGGCTCAGGAGAATTTGGGGAGCACTTACCCCCTGTAAGGGGGCGGTGGGGCCCCATCCATCTCTGTGTGTGTATGTGTGTCTTCTTCCCTCCTCCTGCTCCCTCCTCCTCCTCCTCCTCTTGACAAACACGGGATTGTGGGAGGAAGCGGAGCGGAGCACACGCCCAGCGAACATGGCTGCACCATGAGCGCTTCCCAGAGGCTCTCCACCGCCGCTGCTCCTACCGCCTCTGCCTCTTCCCTGGGCCGCCTTGCCCTCAACGCCAGCCCGAGGCTTGATCCCAAGGCTAGAGCAGGGAGGGGGAAAGGAGGAGGAAGGTGCCAGAGAGGGAGGAAGAGGAGAGAGAGGGACCCCCTCCTCCCTCCCTCCCTTCTCCTTCCTTCCTTCCTTCATCGCCCGCCTCTCTCTTGCCCGCGGCCGTCATGGGCGTGGATAGCCCTACACAACATGGCGGAAGCCGGTGGGCGGGTCCCCGAGGATATTTCAAATATTTCCAAAAAAAGAAAATAAAATATTGTTATTGCCGAGGTACCTAGAGGACATAAAATAAATGAACCATGGGTTCTGGTCAGTGGGGTCCCATCCAGATAACACCTTTATCCCACAGCAATCCGCAATCAGGAGGGTGGCCAGACACCGTTCTCTGTAAACCCGGAAGTAATCACAACAAAAGGCAAAAAACACAAGATTTCCAGGTGCGGGAATATCACAGTTTTGATCCGAATATGCAGATCTTCACATGTCTGTACGTCCGTGCAATTGCAAATCACTGGATGTTTATCTATGTTTGTTAAGTGGATGGCAAGGTGGCATGCCCGGATTACCCATAAGCCCAACGAGGCCATGGCCTAGGGGCACAAGCCGGCCGGGGGGGGGGGCAGATCACGGACCCAAAAAAAACCAAAACTGGTCTGCGCCCGTCTTTCCCCCTTTCTCATGCCCTTCCTCGCTCCTTCTCCCGGCAAAATCTCTGCTCCATCCCCTCCGTCTCTCGCTCTCTCGTGCGCTCTCTCTCTCTCACGCGCTCTCTCTCGCTCTTTCGCGCGCACTCTCATTCTCTCTCGCGCGCACACACTCTCTCTCGTACGTGCTCTCTCTCGCTCTCTCGCTCCCTCTCTTGCACACACACTCTCTCTCTTGCTCTCTCTCTCATGTGCTCTCTCTCTCCCCCGCACACTCTCTCTCGCGCGTGCGCTCTCTCTCTCGTGCGGGCTCTCTCTCACTCCCTCTCTCTTGCTCTCTCTCTCTCGTGTGGGCTCTCTCTCCTCTCTCTCGCTCTCTCTCTCTCTCTCTCTCTCTCTCTCTCGCACTCTCTCTCTCCCACGTGCGCTCTCTCTCTCTCTCTCTCTCTCTCTCTCTCTCTCTCTCTCTCTCTCTCTCTCTCTCTTGCCCTCTCTCTCTCGCATGCACTCTCTCTCTCTCTTGTGCACGCCTTTGGAGCCAGTTTGCACCCGCTGCGCTCTCCCCAAGCATCCCGACACCCGAGGAGACCTTCAGAGCACAGCGGAGCTTTCCAGCCGATGGGAATGGGGACCTTGGAGGTGGCGGGAGGTTGGCTTAAAGGGGGTGCAATTCCAAACTGTAGCCTAGGGCGCAAAAAAGTGTTGATCCGGGCCTGCAAGGTGGGTGCCAAGCAATCCGAATTTAACATGGAAAAACCATTTGAAAGAATAAAATTAAAAACAATGTTGCAAACTTTGCATTAGTTTCAACCCAATGTCGCCCCTGCTTTCTGAAACACTTGTAGCCTGCGCACTTCTGAATGCATGCGATCCCACCCCCTCAGTTTGGTCTCACCCTAACAAAAAGGAACCCAAACACAACCGCTCCTGTGCTTCCCACTTGCGCTATTATTAAGCTCCATTTAGAGAACTTTATTAAGCGCCATTTAGAAAACATTAAGTGTGACGCAATATTCTTTCCCCGTGTTCAGGGGAGGAGATGGGATCCCTGCTTTTGTTTGCAGGTAGCTGTTTGCAGAATGCAATTTCCCTCTTCTCCCAATGTGGAGGCACAGGGTGAAAACATGAGGTCAAGCCCCATTGCTTTGTGATGAGAAGTAATGGAACATGATGTGTTTTACAAGGAGGGGAGGGGGGGGACAATCCTCCAGATCAAGCCGTTTTCAGTTCAGCAAGAGCCATGCCGAAGATCTGGTCACCTTGCGGCACGAAGCAGAACCGTATGATATAAACGCAGTGAAGTGGAGCTTTATTGATTTGACTGCCATAAAAGGGGTGCAAAGCCTGAAATCCTGGGGGAGCTCTTGTGCTTGGCAGGGCTGGTCTATCCATTACGCCAACTACGCAGCCACGTAGGGCGTCGCCACCTGGGAGGGGCGCTGCTGCGCCGGCCCACACCCCGCCGCCCGCGCCGCGCTGCCCCGCCGCCGTGCCGGCCGGGCCTCTGCCGCCGTGCCGGCCGGGCCTCTGCACCCGGCCCCGCGGCCCGCGCCGCCACACCGGTCAGGACTTTGTCAGCCAGCCCCACTGCCCGGGGCACTCCGGCTGCGCCTCCGCATGCGCGGAGATTTTCGCACATGCGCAGAAGCTTCTACAGGCACTACAGCACCTGTAGGAGCTGCTGCGCATGCGTGAAAAATCTCCGCGCATGCGTACTGGCTCCAGAGCGCGCCTCTCGCTTTGGAGCCAGTGCGCATGCGCGCAGTTTTGTGCATGTGCACAGATTCGCGCATGTGTACTGGGCTCCAAAGCAGGAGACGCACTCTGGAGCCAGTGCGCATGCGCGGAGATTCGCACATGCGCACTGGGCTCCAGAGCGTGACTCGCGCTCGGGAGCCACTGGGGGGGCGCCAAAAAAATTTCGCCCCCCGGGAATAGGTAGGACCGCCCCTGGTGCTTGGTGCCAATAATCAGGGATTATGGGAGCTGCAGTTAAACAATATCTTGAGAGCTACAAGTTTGCTATTTTGTATGGCACTTCCAGACAGCACTAAATCACATGTTTCAGATTTGCAAAAAAAATATCCCAGAACTTCAGAAGCGGTCCACATACAGGCCTGTTGGTCCCGGGATTTCTGCCTCCATTGTCCAGACTTGATGCTTCGTTGCAAGATTTAGAGCAGGGGTCGGGAACCTTTTTGACTCAGAGAGCCATGAAAGCAAAATATTTGGAAATTTATTTCAGTGAGAGCCATATAATATATGTAATATATTTTAAGACTGAATTCAACTCAATGTGAGTCTATACGTACATACTATGAGAAAAGGATTCCCCCGGCAGAATGACAGACACTTCAGACCTGGCTCTGCAAAAGGCACGCTCAGGACTCTGGGAAGGAAGAGAAGACGGAAGGAAGGAAGGGGGAAAGAAAGAGGAAATAAAGGTGGGAGGGGGAGAGGAAGAAAGAAAAGAACGAACTATGGAAAAGGAAGAAAAGAAAAGCAGGAGAGAGACAAGGAGGGGGAAATAAAGAAGGAAATGGGAAGGGAGGAAAGGAAAGGCTGGGGAAAAGAAAGGAAAGGGAGTGAGGAAAAAGTCAAATAATGAAGAGAAAAGAAGAAAAGAAAGAAGGAAAGAGAGGGGAAGTGAAAAGAAAGGAAGGAGAAGGAAAGGAAGACTTGGGGGAAAAGAATAGAAGAGGAAGGAAAGGAGGAAGGAAGAGGGAGAATGGAGGAAAGAAGGAAGGGGAGAGAGGGAGGGAAAAGGAAGGAGAGAAGGAAAGGGTGAAGGGGAGAAAGAAGGAAGGAAGGAAGAGGGAGGGAGGGGGAGGGAAAAGGAAAGAGAGAAGGAAAGGTTGAAGGGGAGAAAGGAAGGAAGAGGAAGGAAGGAAGGAAGGAAGGAAGGAAGGAAGGAAGGGGGAAAGAAAGAAAGAAAGAAAGAAAGAAGGAAGAGAAGAAGAGGGAGAATGGAGAAAAGAAGGAAAGGGAGAGAGGGAGGGAAAAGGAAGGAGAGAAGGAAATAATTGAAGAGGAAAGAAGGAACAAAGAGGGAAGGAGGAAAGAAGGTAGGGAGAGAGGGAGGGAAAAGGAAGGAAAGAAGGAGAAGGACATGGTGAAAGGGAGAAAGGAAGGAAGGAAGGAAGAGGGAGAAAGGAAGGAAGAGGGAGAATGGAGGAAAGAAGGAAGGGGAGAGGGAGGGAAAAGGAAGGAGAGAAGGAAAGGGTGAAGAGGAGAAAGGAAGGAAGGAAGAGGAAGGAAGGAAGGAAGAGGGAGAACGGAGAAAAGAAGGAAAGGGAGAGGGAGGGAAAAGGAAGGAGAGAAGGAAAGGGGTGAAGGGGGAGAAAGAAAAGAAGGAAGAGGAAGGAAAGAAGGAAGAGGCAGAATGGAGGAAAGAAGGAAGGGGAGAGAGGGAGGGAAAAGGAAGGAGAGAAGGAAAGGGTAAAGAGGAGAAAGGAAGGAAGGAAGAGGAAGGAAGAAGAGGGAGAACGGAGAAAAGAAGGAAAGGGAGAGGGAGGGAAAAGGAAGGAGAGAAGGAGAAGGAAAGGGTGAAGGGGAGAAAGGAAGGAAGGAAGGAAGGAAGGAAGGAAGGAAGGAAGGAAGGAAGGAAGGAAGGAAGGAAGAGGGAGAATGGAGGGAGGAAAAAGAATGAAAGAAAAAGAGAGGGAAAATTTGCATCACTCTTCCCCACTGCATGCTGGGAAACCGAGGCCCAGGCTGGTCTGGAGAGCCAGATGC
The DNA here is from genome assembly GCA_030556195.1 of Anolis apletophallus. Classification (NCBI taxonomy): domain Eukaryota; kingdom Metazoa; phylum Chordata; class Lepidosauria; order Squamata; family Anolidae; genus Anolis; species Anolis apletophallus. Next base: position 113,661,663 of record JARBWK010000011.1, on the reverse strand, counting down.
AATCATGAAAAGAGCCACATCTGGGTCCCGAGCCATAGGTTCCCTACCCCTGATTTAGAGGCTCCCAAGATGGCCACTGCGAGACTTCGCCAGAAACTTCAGCATTTTTTTTAACCATCAGGGTGTGGATATGCGGATATGCAGCGAATCATTGCAACGAATCACTGCAAAAGTTCTTTGTCCTTTGGAGCCTGCCTGCCTGCCTGGCTATCTGTCCAGACAGATTTGGTTGTGTACTTGTGGCCTCATATACCAGCGTGCTGTTCCTGGCTTATACATAGCTGTTCCTGATTGCTCTTCTTATGAAAAGATGTCCAACATTGAGAAGGGGGCCACAACTTTGTCCTGGCCAGAGTAAATGTGCCCTTCATACATTTCATGAAGTTTCTGGCACACAAACAAAGTTTTTGCCTTCTACTCAAGTGCCACCTTCTTTTTAGGAACTGACCTATCAGGAACAAACATCTAAAACTTGGGAACAAACCCAGATAAACAAATTCTGTGATTTCTGATTGTAGGGACATACAGACATATTATCTCTCTATAGATTTGTATAGAACGTATGCTGGACACAAAAAGCAGTCTGGAACGTGCGTATTGATGATGTGGCTAAGGCGCTCCATTTATTTTGTGATGTCCGAATGCGGAAGACAAGGAAAAAAGAGAAAGCGTGGCTTCTGGTTCGGGCTTAGTGCTGGGGGCAGGCATGTAGCCGGGGGTGGGGGGGGGGGCTAAGGAGGCTTCAGCCCCCCTCCCGAAATTCTCAGGGTGGTCCGCAAAAAGGCCTTACTGGTACATTATTTAAACTGTTATGTTTATTCATATCATGATCTGATCACCATGCTCATTATATCCCACATTAATGGGGTTATTGGGATAACAATACAAAAGGTTTGCTAGGGTAGACCCTCTTCCACCCAGTCTCAGCCCCCCCCAACCAAACTCAGCCCCCCCAATCAAAATCCTGGCTACGGCCCTGGCTGGGGGCAATGAGATATACAGACATGCGAAGATCTGCACACTCAGCTCAAAACTGCTTCAAAGCCAGCACTTTGAATTGTGCTCGGAAGCTGATAGGCAGCCAGTGGACTCTGGCGTAGCAAGGGCGTTGTGCGCTCCCCATAACCCAGCCCCGGTGAGCAACCTGGCTGCCGAACAATGGACTAGTTGAAGCTTCTGGGCAGTCTTCAGAGGCAACCCCACGTAGGGTGTGTTGCAGTAGTCTATTCGGGATGTAACCAGAGCGTGGACCACCATGGCCAAGTCAGACTTCCCAAGGTACAGGCGCAGCTGGCGCACAAGGTTTAACTGTGCAAAAGCTCTCCCAGCCACCGCCGAGACCTGGGGTTCCAGGCTCAGCCATGAATTCGGGATCACTCCCAGCTATGAACCTGCGCCTACAGGGGAATGTAACCCCATCAAGCACAGGCTGTAACCCTATGCCCTGTTCGGCCTTATGACTGACCAGGAGGACCTCTGTCTTGTCTTGTTTCAATGTATTCACTCTCATCCAGTCCGTTGCAACAGTGTTTCCCAACCAGTGTGCCATGGCACACTAGTGTGCCGTGAGCGATCATCAGGTGTGCCGTGGGAAATGGGAACCTCCAATACCCTTTCTTCCCCCTCCTGCCAAACACTTTTTCTTCTCCACTCGGGCTCCCTTCTTCCCAGCCTCGCTCTGCTCGCTTTGCCTCGCTTTGCTCACGCTGCCGCTTCTACAGGAGAGGGGAGGGAGGAAGGCGTGACCCGTGCGGGCGCTACTGCGCAAACTCGCCCCACGTCTTCCTCCCTCCCTGTGGAGGCTCTCTGGATATAGGTGAACTACAACTCCAAAACTCAAGGTCAATGCCCACCAAACTCTTATAGTATTGTCTCTTGGTTATAGTAGTTCTGTGTGGGAAGTTTGATTCCATTCCATCATTGGTGGACTTCAGAATCCTCGTTGATTACAGGTGAACTATAACTCCCAGCTGTTGAGCAAGACCTTCGTGTGTGTCTTTCTGCCATTCCTGCCAGGATATCTATGTTGTGTTCATCGAAACAGGCCCAGGTTTCACACTGAGTGTATAAGTACATTTAAAAACATAATAACTATATGTATTACTGTGTTAGAGTGTCATTTTGTGTCATTTTGGTTGGTGGTGTGCCCCAGGATTTTGTAAATGTAAAAAATGTGCCGCGGCTCAAGAAAGGTTGAAAAACACTGTGTAACAACACCGGTTCAGGGCTTGGACAGGGTCCTTAGTAGCAGGTGGGAAGGAGTGACAGAGCTGGACATCATCTGTGTACATATGACACCACATCTGTGATCGGCAGCTGCTGGAGATTTCCTAAGAATTTGGGCAGACAGAGACCCTTACAAACAGCAACAACAAACAGATGCCATCCTGTTGATAACATCGAGAGATCATGACTTGCCCAGGCTGCCCAGAGAACTCATCGCAAAGGTCAGAGCTGGTCAAGGCCTCGACTCGACTCGCCTCTCCCCGCTGTGCTGGATATACCTGAGGATACAGCGCCACACTCATTCCTCCTTACTTTCTCCAGCTTAATATTTCCATCTCATTTTCCCAGCCGGTAAATATCTATTTCGTGTCCAATCTTGAAAGCTCGGTGATAAAATACGAGGCTGCATTCAATGATCTAATCATAATATTTCAGTATTTTTTGGTGCATAAAATTGAGCTGATTGGACGCCAAGATGATGGATTGTGATATACTGGAATCATTTGAAGCCCCCTCCCTCCCTGGCGCTGTATTTCTCCAGAGCCCTTTTCCTCATCGACATTGCCGACGCAGCAATTGGAATTGTGGGAGCAAAGCCAGCCTCGAAAGACTTTCCATCTGAGCCCCAGGACCCCCTCAGCCACTTAAGCAGGAAAGGGCCTAGGGCTGTTAGGAATGGTGGGAGTTGGAGTCCAAAGCACCCAGAGGGCCGAAGTTTTCCCATGCCTGTTTGAGGGACCTTAAAGTGGTGAGCCCCCTTCCACCATTGTGATTTTGGATAGAAAACAAACAACAACATAACATAACATTGTTTGAGTCCACAGTGCTCTCTGGGTGTAGGTGAACTATAACTTCCAAACTCAAGGTCAATTCCCAAGCAAACCCTTTCAGTACTTTCTGTTGGTAACGAGAGTTCAATATGCCAAGTTTGGTTCAATTCCATTGTTGCAAGAGTTCAGGATGCTCTTTGATTGTGTGTTAACTATAAATCCCATAAACTGTAACTCCCAAATGTCAAGATCTATTTTCCCCAAACTCCATCTGTGTTCACATTTGGGCATATTGAGTATTCATGCCAAATTTGGTCCTGATCCAACATTATTTCAGTCCACAGTGCTCTCTGGATATAGCTGAACTACAACTCCAAAACCCAAGTTCAATGCCCACCAAACTCTTATAGCATTTTCTCTTGGTTATGGGAGTTATGTGTGGGAAGTTTGTGCCTTTCTACCATTCCTGCCAGGATATCTATGTTGTGTTCATCGAAACAGGCCCGGGTTTCACACTGAGTGTATAAATACATTTAAAAACATATTCACTATATGTATGACTGTGTTAGAGCGTCATTTTGTGTCATTTTGGTTGGTGGTGTGCCCCGGGATTTTGTAAATGTAAAAAGTGTGCCACGACTCAAAAAAGGTTGAAAAACACTGTTCTATGGCATGGAATGTTTGCCATGTACAGTATGTGTACATTGTCATCCGCCCTGAGTCCCCTGCGGGGTGAGAAGGGCGGAATATAAATACGGTAAATCTATTATATAAATGGGTTCACGTCATGTGATGTATACCTCAAACAAAGAAACCATACAACGCAGAAACACAATACTTGCCAACAGAAATAGGCCTCAAGCAAGGTACGTTTGTAGCAAAGAAACTTTCCCCCCCAAAACCTAAAAGGCCCCCAAAACAACGAGTAAAAATAAAACTACATTTACCAGCATCCTCCGGGGCAGCCAAAGACTCACCCAGCCTCTACATTCTGAACAACATGATTGGCTGCCAATAAGGGTGGATTTGCATAACTGCTGCACTGGCCAGCCAACATGAAAATTCCGATCCATAGTAAACTGCCAAAACAGAATAAGGAAAAGGCCTGAGCCAATCCCCAACACAAACACCCAAATCACTTCCAACCGAAAATTTTACACCCCAAAAAACACCAGAAAATTGACAGTAAGACTTCATTAACTTGATTTCCCTAACTAGCCCTCACTTACTGGGAAGCTGTTTAGCTAAATTGACAGTAAGACTTCATTAACTTGATTTCCCTAACTAGCCCTCACTTACTGGGAAGCTGTTTACGCTCTGAATTGACAGTAAGACTTCATTAACTTGATTTCCCTAACTAGCCCTCACTTACTGGGAAGCTGTTTACGCTCTGAATTGACATTAAGACTTCATTAACTTGATTTCCCTAACTAGCCCTCACTTACTGGGAAGCTGTTTACGCTCTGAATTGACATTAAGACTTCATTAACTTGATTTCCCTAACTAGCCCTCACTAACTGGGAAGCTGTTTACGCTCTGAATTGACAGTAAGACTTCATTAACTTGATTCTCCCGACTAGGCCTCAGCTCATTGGACATTGTGTATGGCCTGAATTGACAGTAAGGCTTCATTAACTTGCTGTTCCTAACTAGGCCTCAGCTCATGGGACATTGTGTATGGCCTGAATTTACAGTAACCTACCTTGGCACACAGAGCCCCGACCATGCATGATGGGACTTGAAGTACCACCATGGAAAATGGGATTTGTAGTACTTCAAAACCCATCATTCCCCACAGACCAATGTGGCCCAGAACCAAGACCAATAAAGACCCAACTTGGCACACCATGCCCCCCATGACCCACACTCCATCCAAATGCAGTTTAGAGGAGGGCACACCGTGGATGATTGGACTTTCTCGCATCTCCTAAAAAGGGCACAGCAATGCGTGCCGGGTACAGCTAGTACATAAATAAATAAAATAAGGACCACTGAAAACCATCCTTAAGATTTTTGAACTAGCTTTCTTTGAGTCCTTCCAAGGAGTCTCAGGATCCAGCGTGGTTCTCATGCCTTCCTCCTCCTCCTCCTCTTCCTTTCCCTTTTTCTTCCTTCAGGTGATAAATTAAGTCAATCTAATTAAAATCACAAGTCATCATTCCCTTGCTAGAGCTCCCAACCATTCTACGCAAGGGGATCCCAGCTGCCTCCCGCAGCCATAATTCAATCGGACTCAGCGGCTCTTGTTCGCAAACTGCTGGAGCTGCACTTTCTGCCCAGATTTATGGGGCCGGGAGCATCCAGAGGCTGAGTTACAGCTCTGGGGTTGGATGGAAAGGCTGCATTATTCTGCATCTAATCCCTGCATCTTGACAGGTGGGGAGGAGGGGGGAGGAACCCTCTCCTAATGCCAGCGCAGGGTGCATTGTTCCCACCAGCTTTTATGTCAGCGGCTGGAAAAGCCTAAGGGAATCAGAAAGCTGTCAGCACAATGTTACAAGTAAACAACACAATCACTGAGGCATGGGGCCATAAATAAAAGCTCCTCTGAGTAACGGGAAATCCAAGGGGCTGGTGCGGAAATGGGACTTGTGGCTTTAGCCAACATTGCACTGTCAACAGTTGGTATCTTCGCCAGCATTGTGGATGTTTTGCTACTTGTTGCGGGACTTGATTTCTTTCCAACGCACGGTGACCTGAAGGCAAGGCTATCACAAGATGTGTTCACAACATGCATTCACTTCTTTCTGAGGCTGCAAAGCTGTGGCTTGATCAAGGTGACCCAGTGGATTTCTGTTGATCAGCAGGGATCGAACCCTGGCTGCAAGAATTATACTTTGCTTATAGAATTGTAGAGTTGTAGAATAGTATTTGTTATTGTTGCCAGAAACATGTGCAGCATAGCATCATAGAGTTGGAGGAGACTTGGTGGGCCTTCCTGCCAAGATGCAGGAAAATCACATTCAAAGCACCCCCGACAGATGGCCATCCAGTCTCTGTTTAAAAGCCACCAAAGAAGGAGCCTCCACCACACTCCGGGGCAGAGAGTTCCACTGCTGAACCGCTCTCACGGTTAGGAAGTTCTTCCTAATGTTCAGGTGGAATCTCCATTCCTGTAGTTTGAAGCCATTGCTCCATTGCGGCATACAGAGACCATACCACCCCCCTGTGGTTTCAGCTCCACTGGCTGCATGTCCAATTCCGAGCACAATTCAAAGTTCTGGTTTTGACCTATAAAGCCCTATACGGTTCTGGCTCAGCTTACTTATTTGAACGTATCTCCCCTTATGTCCCACATCGAAGCTTACAATCTCCCGGGGAGGCCCTTCTCTCAATCCCACTTTTGTCGCAAATATATTTGGTGGGGATGAGGGACAGGGCCTTCTCGGTGGTGGCCCCTCACCTGTGGAACTTGCTCCCCAGTGAAATTAGGTCAACTTCTTCCCTCCTCTCCTTTAGAAAAAAGTTAAAGACGTGACTTTGGGTTAGGCATTTGGTTAAATATTTGGGTAGCAGGTAGACAGTAAAATGTTGACAATGTTATAGAAAACAAACTATGGACTGGCCTTGGACTAAGTCAGTGTTTCCCAACCAGTGTGCCGTGGCACACTAGTGTGCCGTGAGCGATCATCAGGTGTGCCGTGGGAAATTGGAACCTCCAATACCCTTTCTTCCCCCTCCTGCCGAACACTTTTTCTTCTCCACTCGGGCTCCCTTCTTCCCAGCCTCGCTCTGCTCGCTTTGCTCTGGGGCAAGTCTGCGCAGTAGAGTCTTCCTCCCTCCCCCCTCCCCTCCTGAACACGTTCACGCTGCCCCCTCGGACCAAAATAGCGGCAGAAGCGGCAGTGTAGAAGAAAACGTAAGTGTTCGGCAGGAGGGGGAAGAAAGGGCACGAAGGGGGAGGAAGAGGTCTCTGTCGAAAGCTGGCATGGGCAAACTTGGACCTTCCAGGTGTTTTGGACTCATGTCTGTTTGAGGGACCTTAAAGTGGTGAGCCTCCTTCCAACATTGGGATTCTGGATTGAAAACAAACAACAACATAACATAACATTGTTTGAGTCCACAGTGCTCTCTGGGTGTAGGTGAACTACAACTTCCAAACTCAAGGACAATTCCCAAGCAAACCCTTTCAGTACCTTCTGTTGGTAATGAGAGTTCAATATGCCAAGTTTGGTTCAATTCCATTGTTGCAAGAGTTCAGGGTGCTCTTTGATTTGATTTACAGAAACTGTAACTCCCAAATGTCAAGGTCTATTTTCCCCAAACTCCATCTGTGTTCACATTTGGGCATATTGAGTATTCATGCCATGTTTGGTCCTGATCCAACATTGTTTGAGTCCACAGTGCTCTCTGGATATAGGTGAACTACAACTCCAAAACCCAAGGTCAATGCCCACCAAACCTCTATAGTATTTTCTCTTGGTTATGGGAGTTCTGTGTGGGAAGTTTGTGTCTTTCTGCCATTCCTGCCAGTATCTCTATTTTGTGTTCATTGAAACAGGCCCAGGTTTCACACTGAGTGTATAAGTACATTTAAAAACATATCAACTATATGTATGACTGTGTTAGAGTGTCATTTTGTGTCATTTTGGTTGGTGGTGTGCCCCAGGATTTTGTAAATGTAAAAAATGTGCCGCGGCTCAAAAAAGGTTGAAAAACACTGGATTAAGTGATGATATAGAACTCGGACTATTTGTAATTTTTAAAAATTAGTTTAGTGTGTTTTTAATATGTAATTGCTGTTTTTATTTATCGTATATGTGGGAATCGAATCGCTGCTGGTTGCAAGCCGCGGAGGTAGAGAAGGGCGGGGTACGAATATTTGAAATAAATACTGTAAATAAATAAATATGTTGGTCCAAGTCCCTTCTAGATCAAACAGAAAAAGTAGACATTGTCTCCCTTCTTGTGTTGCTCGTTTGCCCTGCATATTTTGCCTGCTTGTTTCTCCGTTCCGTTTAGCGTTTGGCCTGCCGATTTCTCCCCTAATCCATCAACTTTAAGCACGTTATCTATACCTTTTGCAAGATAAGAGAAGTCATGACCTCTCTGTTTGGCACAGGCGATAAATAGGAACCAGAGCAGAGCTGTTGGCTTGGATTGTTCAATAAGTTCTGGGATGCTTCGTGAACAACAACATGGAAGGATTACTAAACTTCCTTGTTACAATCGATCAAGGTTAGCATCAGAAGATGATGCCTTTGAGGTCAGTGGGTTGGGAAATCTGCTCTGGGGTTTCCAATCTGAACATGCTGAACATATCTGGAAATAACACCTTTGGAGCATAAAGATAGAAGGGGTCCCCAAAGGCCATCAAGACCAACCTCCCACCTAGGGTTGCCACTTTTTGATATAAGAAATAAGGGACATTTACCTAAAAATATGGGATTTTTCACCAAAATAAGGGACACTTCATTAAAACTTGGAAACCAAACATTGGGTATAAATAGTTTTATTAACAGAATAAGATCATGACTCGAGGCAGACCTCGAAGAAGAAGACGGCATATATATATATATATACAATATCGTACTGATGGCAGCTTGTTCAACTTAAGCCGTCTGAGGGCTTGCACTAAGACTCTAAACTATCTAGTCCGTGAGCTGCTTTTTGCTGACGATGCTGCCCTTGTCGCCCATTCAGAAGCAGCTCTGCAGCGCCTCATATCCTGCTTTGCAACAGCTGCAGAGCTGTTTGGGCTGGAAGTCAGCCTGAAGAAAGCAGAAGTCCTCTACCAGCCCGCACCACAGGAAGAACACCATCATTCCCACGTCGGCATAGGCAAATCTGTGCTTAAGTCCGTTCAGCAGTTCACCTACCTGGGAAGCATAATCTCTTCAGACGCGAAGATTGATAAAGAGATAGGTCACAGATTAGCAAAGGCATAGAGTGCATTTGGAAGGCTTCACAAAAGAGTCTGGAGCAACAAGCACCTGAGGCAAAGCACCAAAATCAGTGTGTACAGAGCTATCATACTGTCTATTCTCATCTATGGGTCTGAAACATGGGTCACCTATCGCCAACACCAACGACTCCTAGAACACTTTAATCAGCGCTGTCTTCGCACAATCCTAAATGCACTTTGAGGCAAGGTGAAAAGATCACCAAATGAGTTTACTGAAACAAGATGAGTAAAGGGTTAACTCCACCCGGGACTATCATAAGGTGTAAGGGAACACGGGTCTAGGGTCGCGGAGCACACAAGGTTGGAAGAACTCCACCGAGACCGATAAATCCAAAACAAGGTTCTTTATTTCAAGCTGATCAGCATGAGACGGACAGCCCTTGACCACTCAAGTCAAAGAACAAAAGACTGCCGTGCCTGTTGCGCTGTAAAAAAAAACCCCTTTTATACTCTTCACTCAATTACTTCACTCTCCTTAGCTCCTTCACACTTAAACTGGGTTGGATACATTCTCTGATCGGGTTGGATGCATTCCCTGATCATGCACAACCTGATTGACCCTAAATATTTCACCACACAAAGTTCACGTGTAGCAGGATACTATTACTTTGGGAGCATCCCTGCAAAGAACAGCTCTCTCTACATGGCAGATTACAAAAAGCAAAAGCAGTAGGCCGCGTTCTAGCTTCTCCTCCTTTTTTGGGAGGGGTAGTTTTCTTACTGGTTCCTCTCAAGGTAACTCAAAATAATACATTACAAAAGGAGAACGTGCTGGTTGCAGGCATCTTTCTGGGGTCTTTGAAAGTCTCTTTTGCCTCTTGTGCAAAGCAAAGGTTACAAACTGCCTTAATCTTCTTTCCTGTGAAGCTAAGGCTGGCCATAAGCTTCTGTTGTCCTTTGGACTGTTGATATAAAATACTGCAAAATGCAGCAGCAGGAGAAGATGCTAAGAATGCCTGTTTGGATTGCTAGGCCTAGGATTCCTTCGTAAAGGGCAAGGACGTGATCTTTCTCTTCCCGGGGGATTGCCTTCCTTTAGAGGCTTTGGGGCTCCCAAGGACCAAACTTGTCATTCTGCTTAACTCAAAGGGTTTATTTTTAAATACATGAGTTGTAAGCACTCCGGTTCTTCTCTTAGTCCCCCAAAACAAAGTAGAAAAGCTTTACTTTACAGGGTTTCTTTGTGCAGATGTGGTCCTGGAAGCTTCAGCTGGTTGGCGCTCCAAATTCGCTCTCTCTCTCTCTCTGACCTCAAGGCAAGGACACTCGAAGTCCCAGTCAGATGGCCTATATCAGAGTTGTCCAACTGGCGGCCCGGGGGCCGTACACGCCCCCCCCAGCCTGTTGGGCACGGCCCCCGCTATGCCCCCGGCCGCCATTTTTAATTTTTTAAAAAAGAAATCTAATTTTTTTAAAAAAAAATGGCGGCCGAGGGGGAGGGGAGGTGGGGCAGGGAGGAGGAAGTGAGCCAGCTCCTCCTCCCTGCACCTCCCCCTCCGTCCCTCTCTCCGCGCCGCCGATTGCATCGGCGCCGGTGAGAGAGGGACAACGGGTGGTACAAGGAGGAGGAAGAGGGCTAGCTACTCCTCCCTGCACTGCCCTCTTCTTCCCTCTCTTGCCAGCACAAGGGAGGGACAAGGCATAGCAGCAGTGAAGCCAGCGGAGCACCGATGCCTTGCAAGGGAGGGGGTCCCCGGGCGGCGCCTCCCTCCCTTGCAAGGCATAGCAGCATTGGCTGAAGCCAGCGCCGGCTTCTGCGGCTGCCGCAATGCTTTGCAAGGGAGGAGGGGCCCCGGCGGCGCCTCCCTCCCTTGCAAAGCATCGCAGCAGCGGCTGAAGCCAGCGCTGGCTTCTGCGGCTGCCACGATGCTTTGCAAGGGAGGGGGTCCCCCGGCGGCGCCTCCCTCCCTTGCAAGTCATTGCAGCAGCGGCTGAAGCCAGCGCCAGCTTCTGCAGCTGTCGCGATGCTTTGCAAGGGAGGGGGGGGGTCCCCCGGCGGCACCTCCCTCCCTTGCAAGGCATCGCAGCAACGGCTGAAGCCAGCGCCGGCTTCTGCGGCTGCCGCGATGCTTTGCAAGGGAGGGGGTCCCCCGGCGGCGCCTCCCTCCCTTGCAAGGCATCGCAGCAGCGGCTGAAGCCAGCGGCGGCTTCTGCGGCTGCCGCGATGCTTTGCAAGGGAGGGGGTCCCCCGGCGGCGCCTCCCTCCCTTGCAAGGCATCGTAGCATCGGCTGAAGCCAGTGCTGGCTTCTGCGGCTGCCGCGATGCTGTGCAAGGGAGGGGGTCCCCCGGCGGCGCCTCCCTCCCTTGCAAGGCATCGTAGCATCGGCTGAAGCCAGCGGCGGCTTCTGCGGCTGCCGCGATGCTTTGCAAGGGAGGGGGTCCCCCGGCGGCGCCTCCCTCCCTTGCAAGGCATCGCAGCAGCGGCTGAAGCCTGCGTCGGCTTCTGCGGCTGCCGATGCTTTGCAATCCCTCCCTTGCAAGGCATCGCAGGGGTCCCCGGCTTCTGCGGCCTCTCTCCCAGGCCCCTGGCGGCGCCTCTCTCCCTTCAAGCAGCTGCAGCTGAAGCCGGCAAAACCGCCAGCTTCATCTGCGGCTAAAATGCCTTGGAAGGGAGGGGGTGCTGCGTGGCTCCTCCCTCTCTCCCAAAGCTTCCCGGCAGCCGGGGGCGTGGCCGGGGGCGTGGCCAGGGGCGGGGCCAGGCGGCCCCCCAGGTCATCAGTGACCTGGAATCCGGCCCTTGGCCGGTTAGAAGTTGGACAGCACTGGCCTATATGAAGGCAGGAAACCTTCCTCTTGGCTGCCAACTAACTGTTTTGAAGGCACTCGAGATTCCTCAGCGTCACGCAACCTTCCGATATGTTGGGTATACTGTATGAATCTCAAGATGTGAAGAAGTAGTACTGGAAGATGGCTTGACCAAGGCCTGGCTAGCAAACCTTCCAACATGTCCACTCTGTAGAAGCTCTGGTGGTCTAATAAAAGAAATCCAAATCCCTGCGGAAAGGGGTGGAGTGAGCTTGAGTGGGTTCTGTAAAAACTAATACAAAGGAAGGTATCTACACTATTTGGAACAGGGGGAACTGAAGCAAAGGAGAGGAGAAGGCAGGGCCAAGACTTCACACAGATGTAGTTCCATCCTTATGCAGTTGTGCGCTGTTGCCAATGCTGCAAGAGCTAAAGCTTCACTGCAGAAGCAAGGTGTTATTTATAAAGAGAGGAAATAAAGATAATAAACTAAAACTGTGGACAAAAGGAGAAGTTGCTGGTTGCAGGCATCTTTCTGGGGTCTTTAAAAGTCTCTTTTGCCTCTTGTGCAAAGCAATGGTTATAAACTGCCTTAATCTTCTTTCCTGTGAAGCTAAGGCTGGCCATAAGCTTCTGTTGTCCTTTGGAATGTTGGTATATAGTTTTTATGCTTCACCCAAAAACTAATACAAGGGAAGGTATCTAAACTATTTGGAACAGGGGGGACTGAAGCAAAGGAGAGGAGAAGGCAGGGCCAAGACTTCACACAGATGTAGTTCCAGCCTTATGCAGTTGTGTGCTGTTGCCAATGCTGCAAGAGCTAAAGCTTCACTGCAAAAACAAGGTGCTATTTCTAAAGAGAAGAAATAAAGATAATAAACTAAAACTGTGGACATTGGTTTCCAATGCCATCAAGAGAAAACACGCAGAGTATTTGAAAGAGACAAGTACTCCGAAAGCCAGGGACAGATGAGTCGAGTGACTGATAGGCCTTTCATTGAGATGCCATGTTGGGAGTCCACACAGAGGAGATTAAGTATCCCACTGCTCTGAATGCAGAGTGCCAGAAATAAATCAGGCCTCTTTTATTAAAATGAGAGGGGGGAATCAGACAAAGGAGTGCCGAGCTGTTAATTGGGAAGAGGAGAAAGTATTTCAATGCAAAGAGGGAAAAATGAAATGGAAGGATTGGATTGGAAGGAACTAATGACTCAGGAAAACATCTGACCTGTGGCGAGTTCACCATAGAGTAGTATCTTTGGGAGGCAGTGGTCCTCCATCCTAGAGACCATGTGCCCTGCCCAGCACAGCTGTGTTCTCAATAGCATGGCCTCAATGCTGGTGACCCGTTTGCTCAAGGACAGCAACATTCGTCACATAGTCGGTCCAGTGTACATTTAGGATTGTGTCATTCCTGCCAGGATCTCTATGTTGTGTTCATCGAAACAGGCCCAGGTTTCACACTGAGTGTATAAATACATTTTAAAACATATTAACTATATGTATTACTGTATTAGGGTGTCATTTTGTGTCATTTTGGTTGGTGGTGTGCCCCAGGATTTTGTAAATGTAAAAAGTGTGCCGCGGCTCAAAAAAGGTTGGGAAACACTGGCCTAAATAAGGAAGTAAAAAAATGAGTTCTGGACTAGAACGTCGAATGACTGAAGTTCAAATCTCTATCTACTCCTGGAAATCCACTGGGCAAGTTTAGGGAAGCGCTTCAAAGTTACAGAATGTCTGAGCAAATCTCAGAGTTTTTGCCGGGAACGAAAGAGACTGGCTAAGCGAACATCCGTTTCCCCTTCAGATGTGGAGCTGCAAGACCCAACCATGCATGAATTTCTCTGAAACCCAGCTAATGTCCTGGTGGCCTGGGAATCTATTTATTACCCACACTGTGCGGCAGCATAATCAGTTGGAAGTATTTTTGCTCAAAACTGAACGGCGAGCGGTGGAAAGCAGGCACCTGCAGGTTGGGAGTCGGCGGACAGAAGAATGGCAGCTCCAAGTGTTATTTGGTTAGTGATGATAGTCCAAGAACGGCTCTTTCTAAAAGGGTTTTAAGAATTATGGAGCTTCATATGGTATATGATTGTGACATTTGCCTTGCTCTCTTTGTAAAAGTCAAGGGGTCATCTGTGCAACCTCGACTACTTATTACAAATAGTCTTCACATTACACATAAATCATATTTCTGGCAGTGCTTGGGAAGGTTTCTTTTGGATTACAACTCCCCAAATTCCTGCCTGGGAGAATTTGAAATGTGTATTATAGTCCTGCCTCTGGCTTTCTTTCGGTTTCCTTTCTCTCCCGCGTCAGTCCCGGGCGAGAGACGCTGTTTAACCCAGTGTGGATGGCTTTCCTTCGGTTTGTTTTCTCTCCCGCGTCAGTCCCGGGTGAGAGCCACTGTTTAACCCAGTTTGGATGGCTTTCCTTCGGTTTCCTTTCTCTCCCGCGTCAGTCCTGGGCGAGAGCCGCTGTTTTAACCAGTTTGGATGGCTTTCCTCTGATTTCCTTTCCCTCCCGCTTCAGTCTTAGGTGAGAGCCGCTGTTTAGCCCAGTGTGGATGGCTTTCCTTCGGTTCCCTTTCTCTCCCGCTTCAGTCCCGGGCGAGAGCTGCTATTTAAACCAGTTTGGATGGCTTTCCTCTGATTTCCTTTCCCTCCCGCTTCAGTCTTAGGTGAGAGCCGCTGTTTAGCCCAGTGTGGATGGCTTTCCTTCAGTTTCCTTTCCCTCCCGCGTCAGTCCCGGGCGAGGGCAGCTGTTTGATCCAGTTTGGATGGCTTTCCTTTGGTTCCCTTTCTCTCCCGCATCAGTCCCAGGCAAGAACCACTGTTTAACCCAGTTTGGATGGCTTTCCTTCGGTTCCCTTTCTCTCCCGCACCAGTCTCGGGCGGGAGCCGCTGTTTAACCCAGTGTGGATGGCTTTCCTTCGGTTCCCTTTCTCTCCCACGTCAGTCCTGGGCGAGAGCCGCTGTTTAACCCAGTTTGGATGGCTTTCCTTCGGTTCCCTTTCTCTCCCGCATCAGTCCCGGGCAGGAGCCACTGTTTAACCCAGTTTGGATTGCTTTCCTTCATTTCCCTTTCTCTCCCGCATCAGACCCTGGCGAGAGCCGCTGTTTAACCCAGTTTGGATGGCTTTCCTTCGGTTTCCTTTCTCTCCCAGACCCTGGTGTCCCCTGGCGAGAGCCGCTGTTTAACCCAGTTTGGATGGCTTTCCTTCGGTTTCCTTTCTCTCCCGCATCAGACCCTGGCGAGAGCCACTGTTTAACCCAGTTTGGATGGCTTTCCTTCGGTTTCCTTTCCCTCCCGCATCAGACCCTGGCGAGAGCCGCTGTTTAACCCAGTTTGGATGGCTTTCCTTCGGTTTCCTTTCCCTCCCGCATCAGACCCTGGCGAGAGCCGCTGTTTAACCCAGTTTGGATGGCTTTCCTTCGGTTTCCTTTCCCTCCCGCATCAGACCCTGGCGAGAGCCGCTGTTTAACCCAGTTTGGATGGCTTTCCTTCGGTTTCCTTTCCCTCCCGCATCAGACCCTGGCGAGAGCCGCTGTTTAACCCAGTTTGGATGGCTTTCCTTCGGATCCCTTTCTCTCCCGCGTAAGCCCTTCTAGTTCCTTGGTGAAGAACGTCAACGGGACATGTATACCTCTGGTTCAGAAACATATTCAGACTCTCCCCAGAATTACTAAGTTGGAAGCTTCGTGTTTTAAAAGTAAATGAATGCATTTGGCCACACGGGTCTGGAATCCTAATGAAGAGGAGCAGGCTTCCCTCCAAGACTTGTGGAACAGGTAAAGATTAATTGACAAAGGAGCCATGACACACATATTTTAGTATTTATGTTTGATCCCCCTTGGGGGCAGGAAGAATATGGAAATGCGGAAAATGAAAATTAAATGTGGCACACCTGACACAAATTAATAATGGAAATAGACTAGCTCTGACCCTGAGGGCTTCCGCTGTATTTAGTGGCAGATGCAGCAATGTTAGCAAGGTGCGTGATGGGGAATTATCTGGGAGATGATGGGTTTCCATGCTTGGGAGATCATAGGAGATGGTGGGTTTCCATGCTTGGACCTGGCAAATTAGGAAGAATACATGTTGAGAAATGTTGGCGGTTCGAATCCGGGGAGTGGGGTGAGCTCCCGGTGTCAGCCCTAGCTTCTGCCAACCTAGCAGTTCGAAAATATGCAAATGTGAGCAGATCAATAGATACAGCTTCTAGAGGAAGGTAATGGTGCTGCATACAGTCATAGCAAGCACAACAATGGTACAAGTTACACAATATGAAAGGGAAACTGCTCTATAGCAGTGCGTTGTGTAAAGCAACATACGATTTTCTCATCGTGAGACTTGGTATGTATTAATCTTGCTTAATGGTCTTATGGTATGGTATATGTAATAGTTTAAATACTATATTCATGTGTATAATTATTTTATATAGATTATTGGACGTATATATTTGATTTTCGAGCCTTGAAAAAGAACTTCGAAACGGTGTCTGTGTGGCCGCTATATCGGAGCATCCACCTGCCGTCGGCTCTTGTTTACATTGATTTACACTCTCTCCGCCAGCGTCCTGGAGATTTCCCCATAAGAGCTTCAACTACTCCTCCGTCAGGAATTCGTGTTGTGTTTGTTTGTATGGTCATACCCTTCCCTTTGGAGCATCTCACACCTGACCCGCAGACTTTACCCCTACGTTTGGCCAATTACATCATATAGAAAACTTTGGGACATTTCCAACCCTGTTAAAGGATTGATCCGCGAACTGGATACTGACGATAAATAGCGATATATATATATAGCCTTGTATTCACTGGATATATATCAGACTTTCATATGTGTTACGGATAAATATATGATTGGGATATCAACAGAACCGTTTGTATGACCTCTTGCTTTACACAACGCACTGCTATAGAGCAGTTTTCCTTTCATATTGTGTAACTTATACCATTGTTGTAGTTGGTTTGTTTACCAGCCCGCTCGTGTGTTGACTTAGGCTGCATACAGTCATGCCAGCCACATGACCTTGGAGGTGTCTGTGGATAACGCCGGCTCTTCAGCTTAGAAATGGAGATGAACACCACCGCTCAGAGTCCGACACGACTAGACAAAACTAACACAGAGACCTTAAATTTTCAAAAAGGAATTTCACCAAAATGAGAAAAATAGTAAAGAACAAACTAAAAGGAACAGTAAAAAAATCAAATCCCTCAAAATGCTTGGAAATTGTTTAAAAATACTTTAAAACAAGCCGAACTAAAATGCATTCCTAAAATAAGAAAGAGGCCGGGAAAGTCCAAGAGGACATCGGCATGGCTTACAAATGAAGTAAAATATGTGATTGGAAAGAAGAAAAACTCATTTAAGAAATGGAAGGCTCTTCCTACTGAGGAGAACAGAAAGGAACACAAGCTCTGGCAAACTAGATGCAAAGCAACCGTCAGGAAAGCCAAGAGAGATTTTGAGGCACATATAGCTAAGAATATTAAAAAAATAACAAAAACTTCTTTAAGTACATCAGAAGTAGAAACCCAACTAGAAAAGCAGTTGGGCCACTTGACGAAAATGGTAAGAAAGGGACAATAAGTGAAGACAAGGAGAATGCCGAGCGGCTAAACGACTTCTTTGCCTCCGTTTTCACACAGGAGGACAGACAACATATGCCTGCAGCCGAGTCAGTTTTTTCAGGGAGGGAATTAAATGAATTAAACCAGATAGAGATAAACAAGGAAGATGCTCTCACATGCCTTACTAAACTAAATGTCAATAAATCACCAGGGCCAGATGGCATCCACCCCAGAGTTCTTAAGGAACTCAAGTGTGAAATTGCTGAAATTCTAGCCAAAATATATAACCTTTCTCTAAGATCAGGCACTGTACCCGAGGACTGGAGGGAGGCAAATGTAACTCCGATCTTCAAGAAAGGATCCAGGGGTGATCCAGGAAATTATAGGCCAGTTAGTCTAACCTCAGTTCCAGGCAAAGTGATGGAAACCATTATTAAAGAAAAATTACTAAGCACATAGAAGAACAGGCATTGCTGAAGGAAAATCAACATGGTTTCTGCAAAGGCAAATCATGTCTTACTAACTTGTTAGAATTCTTTGAGGGTGTAAATAAACACATAGATAAAGGGGACCCAGTCGATATTGTTTACCTTGACTTTCAAAAGGCTTTTGACAAAGTCCCTCACCAAAGGCTCCTAAACAAGCTCTTCAGCCATGGAATCAGGGGACAGGTCTTGTCCTGGATTGGAACCTGGCTAAACTGTAGGAAACAAAGGGTGGTAATAAATGGACATTTCTCTGGGTGGAAAGAGGTGAGAAGTGGCGTACCCCAAGGTTCAGTTTTGGGTCCGTTACTTTTTAATTTATTCATTAATGACCTGGATGTAGGAGTAAATTCTGAGGTAGCAAAGTTTGCAGACGACACTAAATTGTTCAGGGTAGTTAAAAATGAAACTGATTGTAAAGAGCTCCAGAAAGATCTCTCGAAATTGAGTGAATGGGCAACAAAGTGGCAAATGCATTTTAACCTAAACAAGTGTAAAGTCATGCACATGGGGGCAAAGAACCCCAACTACACCTACCAATTGATGGGGTCAAAGCTTTCCGAGACAAACCAGGAAAGGGATCTTGGGGTTTTGGTGGACAGCTCAAAGAAGATGTCAACCCAGTGCGCAGCAGCAGTGAAAAAAGCAAATTCTATGCTTGGCATGATCAGGAAGGGAATCGAAAATAGGTCAGCAAATGTTGTATTACCTCTCTACAAATCTATGGTGAGGCCACATCTGGAGTACTGTGTACAATTCTGGTCACCGCACCTCAAGAAGGATATAACGGAACTGGAAAAGGTACAGAAAAGGGCAACAAGAATGATCCAAGGGATGGAGCAGCTCCCTTACGAAATCAGGTTGCAACGCCTTGGTCTTTTCAGCCTTGAAAGACGGCGTCTAAGAGGTGACTTGATCGAAGTGTATAAAATCATGCATGGGATAGAAAAGGTGAATAGAGAAAAATATTTTCTCTGTCACACACACTAGGACTAGGGGGCACTCCCTAAAGCTCCAAGGTAGGAAAGTTAGGGAAAGGGAAATATTTCTTCACCCATATTACTTACTGTTAGGGGAAACCTTTATCTTTACCTTACTACAGCATTTCCCTTGGTCAGTGGGGCAAAATTAGCATAAATGTGTATACAGACCACTGTGGACCCTAACAAAGACCGACAAAGACCAAACTTGGCACACAGAGCCCCCATGATCCACTCTAGATCTTACTGCAGTTTGGAGGAGGGTGTGAAATCGAAGGGAATTTTGGGGGTCCTGCTTTGAGCAGAGACCCGGTCCCCATAATTGCGAGGATTTAAGATGGAAAATTAACCTTGGCAAGCAGTTGGCAGCGCCCAGGAAAGCTCCCAGAGAGATTTCTCACCAAGATTCGAAGTGTGCCAACGAGAGAAAGTTCGTCCCAGCTGAGAAGGATGACAAGCTGCAAGGTTCCTGAGTTCGCAAAGCTTGACATGTTTTATTGGCATTTTTACAGACATTATATACATTTTCAGAACAGTTGGTTTCAAATCTCTCATCCGCCTGCTCCAATTGGCTGTGGTTGAGCCAATGGGAGGAAAGAGGAGGAATGAATGGAATAATGAGGTCAGGGTTTTGAAGATTAAGATGTGTTAATGAAGTTTTGAGATTATAACATGTCTGATTGGCAGGGGCGGTCTAAGGTAATTTTAAATGGTAAGTGAACATTATTTTGGCGCCCCCCAAAAACCATTATTCCCCCCATGTAAAACAAATATACAATTATAATATCACAATACCATTAGTAGTATTATATTGTATCAATGTATATACAATATATTATACGATACTCTTTCAAGATTATATCATAATTATATTATACTACATTACAATATAATTATATTATAATATATTGACATTATAATATAATATAACATTCTATTATATTATTATTATTAAATAATAAATAAAATTATTTATTTAAATAAAATTATCCTCTACTAAATATTTTCATTACTTCCTATAAAACTCAAATAACCCAAAATAAACTAAAATAAAATATTATATATTACTATTTTGTACAATACCACTATACTGCAATATTGTTTGTAATATTACATGTAATATAAAATATATCATTATTCTATTGTTATATTGTATTTTTATTATATTGTATGACAATATTAAGCCGAACTGTATAATAATCAAAAAGAAATGCAATGTAAATGCATCAAAATCAGAATATATTACCTACCACCCGTCTCATAATTCATAGGAGTCTCCCATAAGTCCAAAATTAGGATCCCAATGTAAATGTAAATAGAAATGTAAATATAAATAGCCAAAATGTTCAAATGAGGTCGAATACAGGCAAACTTGGGCCCTCCCTCCCTCTAGGTGTTTTGGACTCCAACTCCCACAACTCCTCATAGCCTCAGGCCCCTCAGGTCTAGACAGAAATAGAGCCGAAGAAAGGAAGGAGGGAGAGAAGAGGTCACAGAGGAGGAGGAGGAAAGCCCTTCATTCATTCCTTCACTTACACTTCCTTCACTGATTCTTTTCTCCTTCCCTGCAAATGCGCATGGCGGAGACAAAGGGAGGGGAAGCACTCCCTGCCTGCCCGATAGGGAGTGCTTTGCTTACAGGCTTCTGCGCAAGGGAGCTACTGGGCATGCGCGGAGGTTTTCGCGCATGTGCAGTTGCTCCTGCGCTCAACTTCAGCTCCAGAGCAACTGCGCCTGCGCGAAAACCTCCGCGCATGCCCAGAAGCGGCGTCGGAGTGCACAAGGCCGGGGCCCAAAAGCAGGCAGCTGTGGTGCTGCCTGAGGAACATCGGCAGGGCCAGGATGGCACCCCAATGCGGCCAGGATGGCGCCCCCTTCCCAGATGCCGCCCTATGCGGCCGCTTACTTGGCCTACCTGTAGGACCGCCCCTGCTGATTGGCAAGGGAAGACCCCTGCGGTCCTGCAATCTTACCACCTATTATTTGGTTCTTGGAATAAATGGTTTTCCTGGTTTTGGTCATGGGTCTGGCCGTCTGTCATTTCCTCGGTGGCATGTCCTATCTGTAGGCTCTTTCTTAAGTAAATATGTGTAGCAATTTGGCTATGTCCTGGGTTTGAGTCTTGTGAAATGACCCTCCATGTTATACAAAGGATGTGGCCAGGTGGCCTGGGGTGAGCGTGATGGGTGCTAATCCTCAGGGGCCAAAATCCTATACATCCTTTGAGATGACTAACTACCTGGGAGGAAGTCAATTTTCCATTGCAGTTTGCAGAACTACCCAGATTTCCCTATGTCTGAGTCATGTTACATTTCATAAGGTAGAATAGGCAGAAGTTATACATGGAATTCAGGAGAAAATATCTTCTACAATCCTATGCATTTTTCATAAGAATCATATAGAAAGTAAGTTCAAGAAGATACACCAATCATTTCATAAGAGAAAATAACAGAGGTTATTCTTTAATGGAGCAAAGAAAGTCCTTAGAGATATATGTTTGCAATCAACAGCCCAGTCCTGGGGTTTCTATTTCATAAAAGGGCATTTTTCTTTGGCACGAGCCTGGTTATGAATGTCAGTTCATATGGTATGGGGAAAGTTCAACTGTTTGATGTGCAAAAGGTCCCATTTGTGGCCAGGAAACATTGCAGAAAAGGACACCATGTATTTCTATGGAAGGAAACGATGTTACAACTTTCAGGCTATCTGTGGAATTCCCTGCTGCAGGTCAAATTAACTAAGATGCAGGTGGGCTTTCTATGGGGCTCGCTATCAGGTGGATCATGGATGATGGGACTTGAAGTACTTCCACTCAGTTCCCGAGACCGCTGCAACCCTTACCAGTACCTGGTACAAGCCAGTCTCAGCCGCATACCAGTACTGCCATCTGTTGAGGAGTTATGGAGGTGGAGGCATTACTTTTCATTCAACCCTCGCAAGTCACGCAATTTGGAATGTAATCCACCAATATGCCCCTTGATGAGAAAGCTGCAACATTACCCAGTCATAACAGCAATTAATAATTGGTTATAATAACTGTCATGATTATGACACGCTATCAGTCAAAGCCTAGAAATAATTCATACCGATTCCATTGAAATCAACAAGTCCTTGGGCGCTTCCCGACAGTGGTTCGAAACAAAAACAAAAAAGCCTTGGGCCGCCATTCTGGTTCGTTTATCTGGTGTGTTGAAAGGGAAGCAGCCATGGGAAAGTATAAGGAGATGTAAATAGAAGGCGACGGCATCTGGAACCCTGTACGGTTCCAGCAATGAGTCAGGGCGACTGCACATTGAAAGTCTTGTTTGGAAGCATCCTTTGTTCAAAATGATGGACTCAGCCAGAGAATGACATGTTGAAATTACGCAAAGAATAATTTCATGCCACCAGCAACTGCGGCACACACTTGTCTGATTAATCACTAGTTGATGAATGTGCGGCAGTTTGGAATAATGCCGTGGCTGCGAGGCAAGAAAGTTCTGTTTGCGGCGGGAGGGTCCGTACACGTTATCCCGCTTGCTCTCTCTCAAAACACAACCTTATCACACTGAGGCCATTGTGAGCACCACGTCTGTGTGTGTGAACCAGCCACCGGTGGGTCCTACGTTGGCAAATGAAGCCAGGCATAATGCAAACAGCTCCAAGCTTAAGTAATTAAATGCAATAGAAATGGAAGCGAAATGGGAAAGAACTGGCTGCTACTGCCAGCTGGTGGCCTCAAGCTGTCATTGGACACGATAACTCATGCCCAGAATCACTGTGTTTTTGTGAGTTTCCCATGTTCCAGAAGCATTCTCTCCTGATGTTTCGCCTGCATCTACGGCAGGGGTGCTCACACTTTTTCAGCATGCGAGCTACTCTTAAAGCAACCAAGTCCAAAAGATCTACTTGCCCCCGCCGCCGTGCGCTCCCGTCACCGCGTGTCAGAGCTGGGAAATCTGAGCTTTGAAGAAGTTCAGATTCCCAGTCTGCCTTGAGGTGGCATGCTCCTGCTGCTGTTTTCCACCTGCGCAGCTGGAAGTGATGCAACTTCTGATGCCTGCTGAGTCATGGGCATTGCAGGAAGGAGAAAGCACGAGGCGGGGCATCCAGAGGGAGCACTCTGCCTTGCCTGTCTCACCGGCAACGGAGGCTGCACAGCTGTGTTTGGATCAGGTACCTGCCCCACTACCTAGGCCTTACCGAATTGGAGAGTCATTACCATCTGCTCCTGCTCTGCCCCACCCCGCCCCACCCCAGGAAGGAGCGAGGAGGAAGAAAGCCTCACCCCCGGCTCCGCCCCAGCCCCTTTGCCCCCCACCCCCCCCACCCCGCCCCACCCCTCGCCGGTGAGGAGGAAAGCCCCACCCCAGGGCCTCCCCACCCCTCGCCGGCGG
Organism: Anolis apletophallus; assembly: GCA_030556195.1. Lineage (NCBI taxonomy): Eukaryota > Metazoa > Chordata > Lepidosauria > Squamata > Anolidae > Anolis > Anolis apletophallus. The sequence goes on along the minus strand of JARBWK010000011.1, from coordinate 113,638,599 downwards.
AGAAAGCCCCACGGCTCCTCCCTCCCTCCTAAAGCCACCATGCCGGCAAGGAGGCGGGGCGGAGCCGGGGGCGGGGCTGGGGCCAGAGCCTTTGGAGCGAGCAGGGGAGGGCGGCCTTGCGCATGCGCACTTTATTATTTCATTTTTTAAATTGATTTTTTTCCCTGAATTTTTTTTTAAAAAATTTGGGGGGGGGTCCCGATCTGCTGCCCCCCATGGGGGCCGCCCTATGGATAATCCGGGCCTGTTCTGGACAAGAGAGAGGCAGGGCGCTCCCTCCAGAGGCCCCGCCTCATGCTTCCTTCTTCCTGCAATGCCCCGCAGGCGAAAGAAGCACCGCGAGAGCGGAAGATATTCTGGCAGGAATGGTGGAAAGACACAAACTTCCCACACAGAACTCCCATAACCAAGAGAAAATACTATAAGAGTTTGGTGGGCATTGACCTTGGGTTTTGGAGTTGTAGTTCACCTATATCAAGAGAGCACTGTGGACTCAAACAATGTTGGATCAGGACCAAACTTGGCATGAATACTCAATATGCTCAAATGTGAACACATATGGCGTTTGGGAAAAATAGACCTTGACGTTTGGGAGTTACAGTTTCCGGGATTTATAGTTCACACACAATCAAAGAGCATCCTGAACTCTTGCAACAATGGAATTGAACCCAACTTGGCATATTGAACTCTCATTACCAACAGAAAGTACTGAAAGGGTTTGCTTGGGATGATAGGCAGTCCATTTTCATTATCTCGTGAATTTTAGCTTTCCAATCTTCCAGCGATGGTAGTTCCTCACACTTCCATCGTTTTGCCAAACAGAGTCTCGCCGCTGTGGAACAGTACACAAACAGCTTTTCTTTATTTTTATCAGTCTCTACCTCCCTCCCCGTCATCCCCAATAGGTATGCTTCGGGTCTACATCTTAGCTTTAGCTTCAGCACCCCCTGGAGTTCCTTGTGGACCAACCTCCAGAACCTGCCAACTTTCTCACACCCCCACCATAGATGGTAGAAGTTTCCTTCCTCTGCCTTGCATTTCCAACATTTGTTGGAGTAGTTTTTATTATAGATGGCTATTTTCCTCGGAGTTAGGTACCATCTATGCATCATTTTTATTATATTCTCTTTGAGTTCATATGCATAGGTGTATTTTAAATGAACATTCCAGATTCTTTCCCAATTCTTTAGGGGGATCTGTTGTCCTATATTTTGCGCCCACTTCAACATGCATTCTTTTATTTGCTCCTCTTGTGTTTTCCATTCTAGAATTTTTTTATACAGCATGCTGATTTTTTTCTGTTTTTTCACCATTACCAGATCCCAAAAGTTTGGTTTTGTCTCAAAGTCCCTCTCTTTATCTTTAAGAAAGATGCTTTTTATTTGCGCATATTGGTACCAATTTATATCTTTATCCAACTCCTGGACTTCAGTAAAGTCCCTTAAGGTCCATTCCCCCTCTCTCCTCCTTAGGAGTGCCGCATAGCTTAGCCATGATTTTTTCCCATATTGTCTCCGGTGGAACGCTTCCATCGGAGATACCCAGAGTGGTGTTTTTCTATAAAGTCTATCTTTATATTTGAGCCAGATTCTTAGGATCCCCCTCCTGATGGCATGGTCCCTGAAGTCCTTTTCTATCATTGTTTTATCATATTGCATGTACCCATGCCAGCCCACTCGGAGTTCGTGGCCTTCTAGGGCCAGGAGACTTTTGATAATGAACTCTCATTACCAACAGAAAGTACTAAAAGGGTTTGCTTGGGAATTGACTGTGAGTTTGGAAGTTGTAGTTCACCTACACCCAGAGAGCACTGTGGACTCAAACAATGTTATGTTATGTTGTTGTTTGTTTTCTATCCAGAATCACAATGTTGGAAGGAGGCTCACCACTTTAAGGTCCCTAAAACAGGCATGGGAAAACTTTGGCCCTCTGGGTGCTTTGGACTTCAACTCCCACCATTCCTAACAGCCTGAGGCCCTTTCCTGCTTAAGTGGCTGAGGGGAAAAGGAAAAGGGCCTGAGGCTGCTAGGAATGGTGGGAGTTGGAGTCCAAAACATCTGGAAGGTCCAAGTTTGCCCATGCCAGCTTTCGACAGAGACCTCTTCCCCCCCCTTTCCCTTCGCGCCCTTTCTTCCCCCTCCTGCCAAACACTTACTTTTTTTCTACACTGCCGCTTCTGCCGCCATTTTGATCCGAGGGGGCAGCGTGAGCGTGTTCAGGGGGGGAGGGAGGAAGACGTGACCCGTGCGGGCGCTACTGCGCAGACTCGCCCCAAAGCAAAGCCAGGCAAAGTGAGCAGAGCGAGGCTGGGAAGAAGGGAGCCCGAGTGGAGAAGAAAAAGTGTTCGGCAGGAGGGGGAAGAAAGGGTATTGGAGGTCCCAATTTCCCACAACACACCTGATGATCTCTCACGGCACACTAGTGTGCCATGGCACACTGGTTGGGAAACACTGCCTTAAAAGCTTGCCGCAGTTTTCATTGCTGTTGGGTGTGATTTATGTGTTTTTTACCTCGAGCACAGCTGTGAAATAACATGACGTGCGCGGCCTGTCACGTTGCTTGCAAATCTTGAGATATCATTTTCTTATTATATTAATATTGATCATCCTTCCCGCTTTTGAAAAATGCAGACTTTCAAAGCAGGGAGCGAAAAGGCGGGAGCGCGACTGGCCGGGTGATCATAAGAACACAACGATCCCCAAAGTGCTCGTGTCGCGGAACACAAGTATTTGCTTTCTTTTCTTTCTGCCTCTCCTTAATGAAAGGGAGAAAAAGGATAAAAGGAGACGGGTTTCCCTCCGCCTCCTCCTCCTTGCGCCCTCCTTCCTTGACAAGGGGGCGATGGCGGGGGGGGCGCCATTCCCTCCTCCCTCGCCCCCTCGCAGCGCTCTCCCCCGCCCTCCCCTGAGAGAGAGAGAGCGTCATCTCCATGCCGCGCGTTGCGGTTTTGTTTCAACTTTTTTTTGGTCTGTGAATTGCGCCCCCCTCGGCTTTGCGCCCCTAGGCCATGGCCTACGGTGGCCTTATGGGTAATCCGGGCCTGACTACGAGCAAAACGGGATGCAGGGGTGGATGGACCATTGGCACGGGAGTTATTCAGATTCTCTTATGACCAGGCCCGGATTACCCATAAGGCCAACCTAGGCCATGGCCTAGGGGTGCAAAGGGGCGCAGATCACGGACCAAAAATAATAATAAAAATGTTGAAACAAATAAAAACGCCGTGGCCGGCCCCTGGGGTCTCTCCCAACTCTTGGAGCTTGCGAATGCCAAGGGGGAGTTGGTGTCATGCCCCAGCTGACTCCATAGCCAGGCCAGATCGAAGCCGTGTTAAATCCCAGTCACCAACCAAGTCTGAGAAGAAACCTTTGCAGAGGCCTCCGGGTCAGCCAGCAGTCAAGGCCAGACGCAGGCCTCTTTCTTCCCAAACTGATAAGAAACGCTGGGAAGGCAAAGCCTCGCTTCCCCCCGTTTCTCCAGGTGCAGCCGTTAATGAGCTGACATATTTGCCTTCCTCGGGAGGCTTGGGAAAGTCAGGCTCGCAAACTGTTCCTGAGAAAGTGTTGCGCCGAAGTCAACACCTCCGAGGCCCAAACAATGAGGGACCTATTTAAGTTGGTTCCCGTTGGTGCTCTGGATCTCGCGCCAACGTTAAGCTTCCATTGCCAAGCTCCACGGAACTCAAGTTCAGGACCAGGCCGCAGAGCCTTCTCGTCACGGGCCCAAGTATTCAACCAAGCCATCGTTTGCCAAGGACTTATCCCGGATTTTAGCCCATTGGGGTTCAGGACTATTGCTACAGTTTAGTGGATCTTTGAACTCTATTAGAACTATTGCCTTACAATACTCGGATGCTGGGAGCATCAGTGGACTATAGCTTTACTTCTTTTCTCTTTCTACCTATTCTAAATAAAGCATTTAATCACGGCTGCTTCGTGGTGGTTTACTGAGGGATCCTCGAGGTCTAGGTTTCAACAGTTGGGTGTGTTGGTTGTGGGGAGGGTACCTGGCTCTGTCCCCGGGTCCAATCTCGAGGACCTGGCCTTCTTCTCCCTCCCTCCCTTCCGGACATGTCCTCCTTTGCGGAGGGAGGGAGCGAATGGTGAGCTTCTGTTCTCATTAACTGCAACCAAGTTTGAGTTATGGTGAAGCGATGAATGAGGCTGGATCATCTACACCAGTGGTTCCCTGTGGTGTTCCAGCCTGGTACATTTGGACAGCACAGGGATGATGGGTTACCAGATGAGTTAGCCAGGGATGAGGGGTTGCCTGGTGAGCCTGCTGTTAATGAGCAGGTGGATGATGAGGAGGAAATGGATGTTGATTCAGAGTTCGGCAGTGAGAGTCAGGACGGCCTTGATTCCCAAGAAAGTGTTTTCACTCTCTCGATCTCAAGCGAGAATTCCAGAGATGGGGAGGATGATGTTTCCCAGCCTGATAGCACCGCACCTGGGAGCTCTAATGAGCAGAGCTTCGACAGAAGGGCGAGCATCAGATCCACCCGCAGGCCCTGATCAGGCCCTTTTGGCGCCCTAGGCCAAAGGCTCTGCCCCCGCCCCTGGCTCCGCCCCGCCCTGGCTCCTCCCCGCTCCTCCCCGGCTCCGCCCCCGCCCCTTCGCCGGCTCCTACCTCCCTCCCTCCCAAAGCTACTATGCCAGCCTGAGAAGCGGCCGAAATCGCGGCTTTAGGAGGGAGGGAGGAGCCGTGGGGAGGCCCCGCATCGGCTCCGGGGGTGGGGCTTTCCTTCCTCCTCGCACCGGCGGGGGCGGAGCCGGGGGCGGGGCGAAGCCGAGGCCGGGGGCAAAGCCGAGGGGAGCAGAGCAAAGGAGGGGGGCGGCCGTGGATGGCGCTTACGCCACCACGCGCATGCGCCCTTTTTTTTCTTTTTCTTTTTGAATTTTTAAAAACTTTTTTTGGGGGGTCCGGACCTGCTGCCCCCCCCCCCAAAGGTGCTGCCCTAGGCCATGGCCTAGGGTGGCCTTATGGGTAATCCGGACCTCTCCACCCGAAAGGATTGGAATTTCAAGAGGGGGGTGCGGTGGACACATAGAAGTTAGATTCCTTTATTAGACCGGGTTGGGAGAGGTTTCGCCTCACCTGAAGCTACATTCAGCTTGGAAGGACTCAGGCTCAAGACTCTAAGTGCACGTTGACCGCAGGAGCGGTTTGCCTTGCCTACGCATGTTTGCTTTCTATGGGATTTAAGCCAGCTTGATTTGCCAGTATGAGAACTTTACCAGACTATCGTTGGATTGCTTTGATTTGCCTTGCATCTGCTAACCTTTGGACTATTCTTTATCTGTATCTGTATACCTTAATAAAGCAGAATGTTTGTATGTATGTGTGCGGAGGGCGGAAGGGCGGATATGTGGCAGTGTTCTGATTGGCAGCCACTTTCACAAGCCACAACAACCAGCGCGCGTGATGCACCGGCACCAAACTTGGTACACATAACCGCCCTAACCCCCTTTACGTCCTGGTGGGGTTCGGGGAACATGACCCACAGATTATGGGATTTGTAGTACTTTCAAACACTTTGGTTCCCACAGACCACTGAGCCCAACAAAAAGGACCAATGCACACCACACTTGGCACACACAGCCCCCACTATCCACTCTACGTCCTGGTGCAGTTCGGAGAAGGGTGGACCATGGATGATGGGACTTGAAGTACCTCTACTCACTTCCCAAGTCCGCTGCAACCCTCATCCAATTACTGATAGAGACCAAACTTGGCATACATAACCCCCATGACTGCCTTCACGTCCTGGTGAGGTTTGGGGGAGGACTGACACTCGATGATGGGATTTGTAGTACTTTCACACCCCTCTGTTCCCACAGACCACTGCGGCCCCCCACAAACACCGATAAAGACCACACTTGGCACACAGACCCCCAGTGACCCACTCTACATCCTACTGAAGTTTGGAGGGGGGCAGAACATGGATGATGGGACTTGCAGTAGCTTCCCTCACTTTACAAGACTGCTACAAACCTAATCCTATGACTGATCAACACCAAACCTGGCACACAGAGCCCTCATGACCCACTCTACCTCCTGGTGCAGTTTGGAGAAGGGTGGACCATGGATGATGGGACTTGAAGTACCTCTACTCACTTCCCAAGTCCGCCGCGAGCCTCATCCAATTACTGATCGAGACCACGCTTGGCACACATAACCCCCATGACTGCCTTCACGTCCTGGTGAGGTTTGGGGGAGGACTGACACTCGATGATGGGATTTGTAGTACTTTCACACCCCTCTTTTCCCACATACCACTGCGGGCCCCTACAAACACCGATAAAGACCACACTTGGCACACAGACCCCCAGTGACCCACTCTACATCCTACTGAAGTTTGGAGGGGGGCAGAACATGGATGATGGGACTTGCAGTAGCTTCCCTCACTTTACAAGACTGCTAAAAACCTAATCCTATGACTGATCAACACCAAACCTGGCACACAGAGCCCTCATGACCCACTCTACCTCCTGGTGCAGTTTGGAGGAGGGTGGACCATGGATGATGGGACTTGAAGTACCTCTACTCACTTCCCAAGTCTGCCGCGACCCTCATCCAATTACTGATCGAGACCACACTTGGCACACATAACCCCCATGACTGCCTTCATGTCGTGGTGAGGTTCGGGGGAGGACTGACAATGGATGATGGGATTTGTAGTACTTTCACATCCCTCTGCTCCCACAGACCACTGCGGCCCCCAACAAACACCGATACAGACCACACTTGGCACACAGAGCCCCAGTGATCCACTCTACATCCTACTGAAGTTTGGAGGGGGGGCAGAACATGGATGATGGGACTTGCAGTTCCTTCCCTCACATTCCAAGACTGCTACAAACCTAATCCAATGACTGATCAACACCAAACCTGGCACGCAGAGCCCTCATGACCCACTCTACATCCTGGTGCAGATCGAAGGAGGGTGGACCATGGATGATGGGACTTGTAGTACCTCTACTCACTTCCCAAGTCCGCTGCGACTCTCATCCAATTATTGATCGCGACTACACTTGGCACACATAACCCCCATGACTGCCTTCACGTCCTGGTGAGGTTCGGGGAGGACTGACAATGGATGATGGGATTTGGAATACTTTCACACCCCTCTGTTTCCACAGACCACTGCGTCCCCCAACAAACACTGATAAGGACCACACTTGGCACACAGAGCCCCAGTGACCCAGTCCACATCCTACTGAAGTTTGGAGGGGGGCAGAACATGGATGATGGGACTTACAATACCTTCCCTCACTGTCCAACCCTGCTACAAACCTAATCCAATGACTGATCAACACCACACCTGGCACACAGAGCCCTCATGACCCACTATACATCCTGGTGCAGTTTTGTGTGAGACGGACCACGAATGATGGGACTTGAAGTGCTTTCACTCACTTCCTAAAACCAATGCAACCCTCATCCATTCACCAATACAGACCAAATTTAGCACACAGAGCCCCCATGACCCAATCTACATCCTACTACACTTTGGGGGAGGGTGGACCACAGATGATGGGACTTGCACTACCTTCAGTAATTTCATGATACCACTGCAACTACCAATAACGATGTATCAAGACCAAACTTGGCACACAGAGCCCCCATGACCCACTCTACATCCTGCTGCACTTCTCAAATGACCCGGGCACCGCCGGGTCCCCAAGCTAGTTCTAAATAAAAGTACTTATACAGAGACTGCTTGTGTGTGTGATCTAGGGGGGTACGGCTACAATCTGAGGTGCAACATTCCCAAACTTTTTTGGCCTACCGCCCCCTTTCCAGAAAAATAATTGACTCACCACCCCCCTATAAAAAAAATTTTTAAAAAATTAATAGCAAATAAACAATTAAATACATGTATTAATGCAGTGGTTCTTAATTTTTCTAATGCCATGACCCCTAAATAAGGTTCCTCATGTTGTGGTGACCCCCAACCATATTTTCGTTGCTACTTCATAAATAATTTTGCTACTCTTACAAATCCAAGTATCTAATATGCAGGTCAAAGCGAAGGGGGCGGGGCCAAAGAAGAGGGCCATGCGGCCCCTCATAAATAGCCAATCATTCACTGCCCCCTTAAAGGGGTTCACCACCCCCCAAATTCCTCTGAGCCTCCCACCGCCCCCTTGGATCGCCTCACCGCCCACCAGGGGGTGGTACCGCCTACTTTGAGAATCAGTGATCTACACTAACATATCAGCCAGTTCAATGCAATTGATTTGCATTCTGAAACCGGATTGTATGGTGGCACAGCGGGTTAAACCGCTGAGCTGCTGAACTTTGATAACCGAAATGTTGGGGATTCGAAACTGGGGAGTAGGATAAGCTCCTGCTATTAACCCCAGCTTCTGGAGCAGGGTGAGCTCCCGCTGTTAGCCCCAGCTTCTGAAAATAATAATAAAATAAGAGATTAAAATAAATCAAATGATATATTAAAATAAATATTAGATGCTATTGGTGAATTAAAATAATCATAAAAATATAATATTATATTAAAATTATATCTATTGCAAAATAGAATAGAAAATAATAATAAAATATGAGATTAAAATAAATCAAATGATATATTAAAATAAATATTAGATGCTATTGCTGAATTAAAATAATCATAAAATATATAATATTATATTAAACTTATATATATATACATTGCAAAATAGAATAGAAAATAATAATAAAATAAGAGATTTTAAAAAATCATAATATCTTAAAATAAAATAAATATTAGATGCTATTGGTGAATTAAAATAATCATCATATATATATTAAAATTATATTTATATATATATATATATATATCAAAACAGAATAGAAAATAATAATAAAATAAGACATTAAAATAAATCAAATAATATAATATAATAAAATAAATATTAAATACTATTGAATTAAAATAATCATAAAATATATAGTATTATATTAAAATTATATATATACTGCAAAATAGAATAGAAAACAATAATAAAATAAGAGATTAAAATAAATCAAATAATATATTAAAATAAAATAAATATTAGATGCTATTAGTGAATTCAAATAATCATAAAATATATAGTATTATATTAAAATTATATATATGTATATATATATCAAAATAAAATAGAAAATAATAATAAAATAAGAGATTAAAATAAATCAAATAATATATTAAAATAAAATAAATATTAGATGCTATTGGTGAATTAAAATAATCATAAAATATATAATATTATATTAAAATTATATATATGTATATATATATCAAAATAGAATAGAAAATAATAATAAAATAAGAAATTACAAGAAATCAAATAACATATTGAAATAAGATAAATATTAGATGCTATTGGTGAATTAAAATCTCGGCATTACTTCGCGAACGAAGATTCTTAGGAAGGACTCATCCCACGCTTTTTACAAGCGCGTTGATGACTAAAAAGGCCAATCTGAGATAGGCAAGTCCGGTTGCAGAAAGCACAGCAGGGTCTCCTTGGGTGATGTTGTTTCCAAGTTGCAGTTCTTTCTGCGTTGTCGTTTCTCCTCGAGACTCGTTCAGCGTGACTTCTCGAAAGAGGCTGTAGCATTGTGGATAGTGTGTCTCCATGCCTCCCGATGTGAGGCCAGGGTGGACCATTGCTGGTGATCAATCTGGCCAAGCCTGAGATGTTGTTTCAGGGAGTCCTTATATCTCTTTTTGGGGGCGTCTCTCTTGCGCTGACCCGTGGCGAGTTCACCGTAGAGTAGTATCTTGGTGGTCCTCCATCCTAGAGACGTGCCCTGTTCTCAATAGCATGGCCTCAATGCTGGTGATCCCTGCTTGCTCAAGGACAGCAACGTTCGTCACATAGTCAGTCCAGTGTATATTTAGGATTGTGCGAAGACAGTGCTGATGAAAGCGTTCGAGGAGTCGTAGGTGCTGGCGATAGGTGACCCATGTTTCAGACCCATAGAGGAGAATAGACAGTACGATAGCTCTGTACACACTGATTTTGGTGCTTTGCCTCAGGTGCTTGTTGCTCCAGACTCTTTTGTGAAGCCTTCCAAATGCACTCTATGCCTTTGCTAATCTGTGATCTATCTCTTTGTCAATCTTGGCATCTGAAGAGATGATGCTTCCCAGGGAGGTGAACTGCTGAACAGACTTAAGCACAGATTTGCCTATGCTGACGTGGAGAAGATGGTGTTCTTCCTGTGGTGCGGGCTAGTAGAGGACTTCCGTTTTCTTCAGGCTGACTTCCAGCCCAAACAGCTCTGCAGCTGCTGCAACCTACTATTCTAACCTACTTCAATGTAAATGTGCTTACGTTTCCTTCCAATAATAATAAAGAGAGTAAAATAATAAACAGCTCTGCATAATATTATATTAAAATTACAGCTAGTATATATATATACTACAGTTATATATATACTAGCTGTACCCGGCACGCGTTGCTGTGCCCTATTTAGGATACGCAAGGTTGTGTTATGTGCGTATTGTGTTGTGTGTAGGTATTACTTTTTTGGTGAGTTAGTGGGTGTGTGGTGGCATTATGGGTGGTAGTATGTTGTGGAATGCTTGTGTGGGTGGGATGTTTTGAGTGTTTGTGTGTGTTTGTAGAGTATCAGTGCAGTGTTGTGTTGTGGTTGGAGTATAAGTGGAGTTGGTTTTTGTTTGTGGTGGTGGTAGGTGTTGTGTGTTCAGGGTCCCGTAAGGTTAGGGGTATGGCTTGTGATAGGAAGTAGTGTTGTGTTGTGTGGGTAGGAATTGCTGGAGTATTGTGCCTGGGACGTGTGTGTATTTGGAGGTGTGTGTGGCGGTGAGTAGTGAGTGCAGTCCTGGGTTTTGTGTTGGGGAAGTTGTCAGGTATTTGTGGGGTGTATTCTGTGTGTGTTGTGGTGACATAGTTGTCTCAGTCTGGCTGTGTGCTGGTTGTGATGTGGAGGGGGTGTTGCTTTTGCCAGTGGTGTTTGTTGTGAATTTTGGTTGGGGTGGGTTTTTGTGTTGCAGGATTGTTTTTATTTTTTTGTGGGTTTTGCAAGTTTGTGCTATTCCGGCGGTATGTGTTTGTCAGTGGTGCCTGTGTCCCTGGTGCCCTATTTGTGTTAGTGTTATGTCCTCCTGGTAGTTGTTATGTCCTCCTGTGTTAGTTGGTTGTACTGTGTAGGTCTCTGTTTAGCAGTGGTATGTATGCGTTGTGTGTGTTGTGCGTCTGTTGTGTTGTGGGTCTCTAGAGGCAAACCAAACAAAAACTCAAACTCCTATGAGTAACACTGTATAAACAAAAGGAATTGCAAGCAAAGCAGAGCACTCCTATAAAACTGAACAGTGCAGTAATGAGAGAGGCCACAAGATGGTGCTCTAGCCTCATAAGTATGACCCAGCCACAGCAGTTAATAGACCATGTAAATGCCCAGTAGTGTAGTACAGTCTAATAGAAACCCACCAAGGAGCATAACATATATACATACACACATCCCAATGGTAAGCTTTCTATGTGAAAATACAGGCAATGGACAGCAACTACAATTCCCAGTTGCTATAAATTAATATATTAAAATAAAATATATATATGAAGGCACAATAAAATACAGAGTAATAAAACAATAAAAACAGTTAAAAACAAAACACCACAGGAGCAGTTGGACAATTGAAGCAATGGCACAATTGGGAATGCACGTGCCTACCCACTGAAAGACTGCTTAAACAGGTGGGTTTTACAAGCCCGTCTAAACGGGAGCAGGTCCTTCATTGCCCGGATTTCTGCCGGGAGGGCGTTCCACAGCGTGGGGGCTATGACTGAGAACGCCCTCCGACGGGTAGAGGTCAATCGTGCCAGCTTCGCCGAAGGTACCTCCAAAAGGTTGGCATCCTCGGACCGTAGTGATCTCAGAGGCCAATATGGAGTGAGACGGTCCCTCAGGTACGCTGGCCCCAAACCGTGCAAGGCCTTAAAGGTAAGAACCAACACTTTGAAGGCGATCCGGTGCTCAATTGGCAGCCAGTGCAGATCCTGCAAAACAGGTGTTATGTGGCAGCCTGCCGGGGTGCCAGACAGGAGCCGGGCAGCAGTGTTCTGCACCAGCTTGAGCTTCCGGGTCGCCGACAGAGGAAGGCCAACGTAGAGCGCGTTGCAGTAATCTAGTCTTGAGATGACCGTGGCTTGGATCACCGTGGCCAGGTCGTTCCGGGAGAGATAGGGGGCCAGCCTCCTTGCCTGTCTAAGATGGAAAAAGGCCACCTTGCTGACCGCAGAGACCTGGGCCTCCATGGTCAGCTGGGAGTCCAGGTGGATTCCCAGGCTCTTCACGGAAGGCGATGGGCATAACGCCTCACCGTTCAGGGTCGGAAGCTGGACATCTACCCCACCCGGGCGGCCCAGCCACAAGATCTCCGTCTTCGCCGGATTCACCCTCAACCTACTGGCTTGCAGCCATCCAGTAACGGCTTCGAGGCAATGTTGGAAATTATCGGGGACGGATCCCGGCCTGCCCTCCATCCTCAGGATGAGCTGGGTGTCATCAGCGTACTGGTGACACTCCAGCCCATAACTCCGCACCAGCTGTGCAAGCGGCTGCATGTAGATGTTGAATAACAGAGGGGAGAGGATGGCCCCCTGGGGGACCCCACAGAGTAGTGGGGAGCCCTCGGAGACCACCTCACCCCTCCTCACACGCTGAGACCGCTGGTGGAGGAAGGAGGTCAGCCATTTAAGGGCTGTCCCCCTCACTCCAGCCACGGCCAGGCGGTGGATCAATAGATTGTGGTCGACCGTGTCAAACGCTGCCGTGAGGTCCAATAACACGAGCAGCGCAGACCCGCCTTGGTCGAGCTGGCAGCAGAGTTGGTCTGTGATGGAGACCAGAACCGTTTCCGTCCCGTGCCCCGAACGGGAGCCGGACTGGAAGGGGTCTAGCCATGTTGCATCATCTAAGAAGGATTGCAGCTGCTCCATTACTGCCCTCTCAACCACCTTGCCCAGGTACGAAAGGTTCGACACTGGGCGGTAGTTGGAGGGAACCGCAGGGTCCAATGACGGTTTCTTCAGTAATGGAGCTACCACCGCCTCTTTTAAGCACTCTGGAAAGACTCCTTGCTCAAGGGAGCTGTTTACGATATTCAACAGAGGCCCACGTAACCCCTCCAGGCAAGATCTAACAAGCCAGGAGGGGCACGGGTCGAGGGATGCTATTGGTGAATTAAAATAATCATAAAAATATAATATTATATTAAAATTATATCTATTGCAAAATAGAATAGAAAATAATAATTAAATAAGAGATTAAAATAAATCAAATAATATATTAAAATAAAATAAATATTAAATACTATTGAATTAAAATAATCATAAAATATATAATATTATATTAAAATTATATATATATATATCAAAATAGAATAGAAAATAATAATAAAATAAGAAATTACAAGAAATCAAATATATTAAAATAAAAAAAATATTAGATGCTAAGTATTAGTGAATTAAAATAATCATAATATATATTATTATATTAAAATTATATATATATTGCAAAATAGAATAGAAAATAATAAAATAAGAGATTAAAATAAACCAAATAATATATTAAAATAAAATAAACATTAGATGCTATTGGTGAATTAAACTAATCATAAAAATATAGTATTATATTAAAATTACACACACATATATATTGCAAGATAGAATAGAAAATAATAAATAAGAGATTAAAATAAATCAAGTAATATATTAAAATAAAATAAATATTAGATGCTCTTGGTGAATTAAAATAATCATTATATATATATATATTAAAATTATATATATACATATATCAAAATAGAATAGAAAATAATAATAAAATAAGTGATTAAAATAAATCAAATAATATATTAAAATAAAATAAATATTAAATACTATTGAATTAAAATAATCATAAAATATATAGTATTAAATTAAAATTATATATATATATATATCAAAATAAAATAGAAAATAATAATAAAATAAGAGATTAAAATAAATCAAATAATATATTAAAATAAAATAAATATTAGATGCTATTGGTGAATTAAAATAATCATAAAATATATAATATATTAAAATTATATATATATCAAAATAGAATAGAAAATAATAATAAAATAAGAAATTACAAGAAATCAAATAACATATTAAAATAAAATAAATATTAGATGCTATTGGTGAATTAAAATCTCAGCATTACTTCACGAAGGAAGATTCTTAGGAAGGACTCATCCCACCGTTTCTACAAGCGCGTTGATGACTGAAAAGGCCCATCTGAGATAGGCAAGTTCGATTGCAGAAAGCACAGCGGAAAGTCTCCTTGGGTGATGTTGTTTCCAAGCTGCGGTTCTTTCTGCGTTGTCGATTCTCCTCGAGACTCGTTCGGCGTGACTTCTCGAAAGAGGCTGCAGCATTGCGGATAGTGCATCTCCATGCCTCCCAATGTGAGGCCAGGGTGGACCATTGCTGGTGATCAATCTGGCCAAGTCTGAGATGTTGTTTCAGGGAGCCCTTATATCTCTTTTTGGGGGCGCCTCTCTTACGCTGACCCGTGGCGTGTTCACCATAGAGTAGTACCTTTGGGAGGCAGTGGTCCTCCATCCTAGAGATGTGCCCTGCCCAGCACAGCTGAGTTCTCAATAGCATGGCCTCAATGCTGGTGATCCCTGCTTGCTCAAGGACAGCAACGTTCGTCACATAGTCGGTCCAGTGTATATTTAGGACTGTGCGAAGACAGCGCTGATTAAAGCGTTCGAGGAGTCATAAGTGCTGGCGATAGGTGACCCATGTTTCAGACCCATAGAGGAGAATAGACAGTACAATAGCTCTGTACACACTGATTTTGGTGCTTTGCCTCAGGTGCTTGTTGCTCCAGACTCTTTTGTGAAGCCTTCCAAATGCACTCTATGCCTTTGCTAATTTGTGATCTATCTCTTTATCAATCTTGGCGTCTGAAGAGATTATGCTTCCCAGGGAGGTGAACTGCGTGACAGACTTAAGCACAGATTTGCCTATGCTGACGTGGAGAAGATGGTGTTCTTCCTGTGGTGCGGGCTGGTAGAGGACTTCCGTTTTCTTCAGGCTGACTTCCAGCCCAAACAGCTCTGCAGCTGCTGCAACCTACTATTCTAACCTACTTCAATGTAAATGTGCTTACGTGTCCTTCCAATAATAATAAAGAGAGTAAAATAATAAACAGCTCTGCATAATATATTAAAATTACACACACACACACACACACACACACACACACACACACATATATATATATATATATATATATATATACTAGCTGTACCTGGCACGCGTTGCTGTGCCCTATTTAGGAGACGCAAGGTTGTGTTATGTGCGTATTGCGTTGTGTGTAGGTATTACTTTTTTTGTGAGTTAGTGAGTGTGTGGTGGCACTGTGGGTGGTAGTATGTTGTGGAATGCTTGTGTGGGTGGGATGTTTTGGGTGTTTGTGTGTGTTTGTAGAGTATCAGTGCAGTGTTGTGTTGTGGTTGGAGTATAGGTGGAGTTGGTTTTTGTTTGTGGTGGTGGTAGGTGTTGTGTGTTCAGGGTCCCGTAAGGTTAGGGGTATGGCTTGTGATAGGAAGTTGTGTTGTGTTGTGTGGGTAGGAATTGCTGGAGTATTGTGCCTGGGACGTGTGTGTATTTGGAGGTGTGTGTGGTGGTGAGTAGTGAGTGCAGTCCTGGGTTTTGTGTTGGGGAAGTTGTCAGGTATTTGTGGGGTGTATTCTGTGTGTGTTGTGGTGACATAGTTGTCTCAGTCTGGCTGTGTGCTGGTTGTGATGTGGAGGGGGTGCTGCTTTTGCCAGTGGTGTTTGTTGTGAATTTTGGTTGGGGTGGTTTTTGTGTTGCAGGATTGTTTTTATTTTTTGTGGGTTTTGCAAGTTTGTGCTATTCCGGCGGTATGTGTTTGTCAGTGGTGCCTGTGTCCCTGGTGCCCTATTTGTGTTAGTGTTATGTCCTCCTGGTAGTTGTTATGTCCTCCTGTGTTAGTTGGTTGTACTGTGTAGGTCTCTGTTTAGCAGTGGTATGTATGCGTTGTGTGTGTTGTGTGTCTGTTGTGTTGTGGGTCTCTAGAGGCAAACCAAACAAAAACTCAAAGCACAGATTTGCCTATGCTGACGTGGAGAAGATGGTGTTCTTCCTGTGGTGCGGGCTGGTAGAGGACTTCCGTTTTCTTCAGGCTGACTTCCAGCCCAAACAGCTCTGCAGCTGCTGCAACCTACTATTCTAACCTACTTCAATGTAAATGTGCTTACGTTTCCTTCCAATAATAATAAAGAGAGTAAAATAATAAACAGCTCTGCATAATATTATATTAAAATTACATATATATATATATATATATATATATATATACTAGCTGTACCCGGCACGCGTTGCTGTGCCCTATTTAGGAGACGCAAGGTTGTGTTATGTGCATATTGTGTTGTGTGTAGGCATAACTTTTTTGGTGAGTTAGTGGGTGTGTGGTGGCATTGTGGGTGGTTGTATGTTGTGGAATGCTTGTGTGGGTGGCGGTATGTGTTTGTCAGTGGTGCCTGTGTCCCTGGTGCCCTATTTGTGTTAGTGTTATGTCCTCCTGGTAGTTGTTATGTCCTCCTGTGTTAGTTGGTTGTACTGTGTAGGTTTCTGTTTAGCAGTGGTATGTATGCGTTGTGTGTGTTGTGTGTCTGTTGTGTTGTGGGTCTCTAGAGGCAAACCAAACAAAAACTCAAACTCCTATGAGTAACACTGTATAAACAAAAGGAATTGCAAGCAAAGCAGAGCACTCCTATAAAACTGAACAGTGCAGTAATTAGAGAGGCCACAAGATGGTGCTCTAGCCTCATAAGTATGACCCAGCCACAGCAGTTAATAGACCATGTAAATGCCCAGTAGTGTAGTACAGTCTAATAGAAACCCACCAAGGAGCGCAAAGCAACTGGGAATTGTAGTTGCTGTCCATTGCCTGTATTTTCACATAGAAAGCTTACCATTGGGATGTGTGTATATATGTTATGCTCCTTGGTGGGTTTCTATTAGACTGTACTACACTACTGGGCATTTACATTGTCTATTAACTGCTGTGGCTGGGTCATACTTATGAGGCTAGAGCACCCTCTTGTGGCCTCTCTAATTACTGCACTGTTCAGTTTTATAGGAGTGCTCTGCTTTGCTTGCAATTCCTTTTGTTTATACAGGGTCTGTAGAGGTAGGCATCGTGAGTTGTGTGGCTGTCATGTGTGGTATTTTGTGCTGGCTTGGTCTTTTGGATTGCGTTTCTCGAGTGTGGGAACCTGCTCCCTCCTAGAGCTTGGCCTTGGCAGTTTAACACACAAACACCAACTGACTAAATTCAATTCACTCAGCATTCTAACCTAGCCTTGGCTGGCTCCGCCCACCGTTACTATGGGAACTCAAGCATTTTGTGTGGGCCGATGTCGGCCAATGGGATTCGCTGGCGACTGCAGAGGACGCTGGAAAATGTAGTTTTTTATTGTTGTTTTGGGGGCCTTCTAGGTTTTGGGGGGGTTTCTTTGCTAAAAACCTTCCTTGCCTGAGGCCTATTTTTGTTGCCAAGTTTGGTGTCTCTGCCTTGGATGGTTTCTCTGTCTATGGCAGTCGTTCGATGACGGGTCTTCCTTTATATATATAGACTAGCTGTACCCGGCACGCATTGCTGTGCCCTATTTTAGAGATGCGAGGAAGTCTGAGTATGTATGGGTTGGAGTTGTTGTTAGTTATGGTGTTGTTGGGGTCATGGCTGTGTTGTTGTGGGTTGTTTTGGTGGGTGGGATGTTGGAGTCCTGTGGAGTTGTTGTTGTGTGGTGTTGCTGGCGTTCTGCATTGCTTGTGGATATACAATGTTTTTTGTCTTTCCGTCTGCTGTGTTGATGTAGAGGTTGACGCGTGTGTGGGTGGGGTACTTTGGAAGTGAGTGGAGGTACTTGAAATCCCATTATCCATGGTGTGTCCTCCTCTAATCTGCAGTCGGATAGAGTGTGGGTCTTGGGGGGCATTGTGTGCCAAGTTTGGTCTTTATCGGTCTTGGTTCCGGGACACAGTGGTCTGTGCGGAATGATGGGTTTTGCAGTACTACAAATACCATTATCCATGGAGGTACTTCAAGTCCCATAATCCATGGTCCACCCTCCTCCAAACTGTAGTAGAATGTAGCGTGGGTCATAGGGGCTCTGTGTGCCAAGGTAGGTTACTGTAAATTCAGGCCATGCACAATGTCCAGTGAGCTGAGGCCTAGTCAGGAACAACAAGTTAATGAAGCCTTACTGTCAATTCAGGCCATACACAATGTCCAATGAGCTGAGGCGTGAGCTGATACACAATGTCCAATGAGCTGAGGCTAGTCGGAGAATCAAGTTAATGAAGCCTTACTGTCAATTCAGGCCATACACAATGTCCAATGAGCTGAGGGCTAGTCGGGAGAATCAAGTTAATGAAGCCTTACTGTCAATTCAGAGCGTAAACAGCATTCCATTAAGTGAGGCCTAGTCAGGGAAATTAAGTTAATGAAGCCTTACTGTCAATTTTGGGCGTGGTCTGTGATTTGCAGGGGTGTAAATTTTCTGTGGGAAGTGAATTGGGTGTTTGTGTTTGTGCCTCAGCCCTTTGCCTTATCCTCCTCTGACAGTTTATTATGGGTCGGAATGTTCATGTTGGCTGGCCAGTACAGGAGTTATGCAAATCCGCCCTTATTGGCAGCCAATCATGTTGTCAGAATGTAGAGGCTGGGAGAGTCGTTGGCAGCCCCGGAGGATGCTGGGAAATGTAGTTTTTCCTTGTTGTTTTGGGGGCCTTTTAGGTTTTGGGGGAAGTTTCTTTGCTACAAACCTACCTTGCCTGAGGCCTATTTCTGTTGCCAAGTTTGGTGTCTCTGCGTTGTAAGGTTTCTCTGTTTGGGACGGTCGTTCCATGACGACTCTTCCTTTATATAGAGAGATACTCACATTTAGTTGAATTCAATCTTAAAATATGTTATATATATTATATGGCTCTCACTGAAATAAATTGCAAAATAGAATAGAAAATAATAATAAAACAAGAGATTAAAATAAATCAAATAATATATTAAAATAAAATAAATACGAGATGCTATTGGTGAATTAAAATAATCATTAAAATATATAATATTATATTAAGATAACACATTATTGTTGTGGTTGAGAAGGAACTATGACCCTATTGTGACCCCAGTTCAGGCCCCGCCCCTAAGGATGCCCTCAAGCCCGCCCTCTGCCTGCTTCCATTCACACATTTTCAGCCAGTGATGTCATCAAAAACCCTCGTCCAATCAGCAGCGCCACCCGCTTCCTCTCCATTCACGGATTGGGAAAGCCCCGCCCAACGTTCCACAGCGGGGCGGGGCTGCTCCTCTTTTCCCCCCTCCCTCTTTGTCCCGCTCGCCCTCCTTTCCTTTTCCCCGCCTTCCGGCTTTGCCAGCCAATGAGGAAAGGAGATGGGCCTTGAGTGACACAATGAGCTCCTTTTTGCCTTTCCCCGCCTTCCAAGCCCTTTTCACCCAATGGGAAGAGCGAATTGACTTTGAGTGACGTGAAGGGTTCGAGTGAACCAATAAGGGCTGAGTCGAAGTGAGGCAACTAAAAGAAACGGTTGAGATGTGTTTGCCCAATCGCTTTCGCGCTCCCTCCATTTCCCCACCTTCCAGGCCGTTCTGTCCAATGAGAAGAGAGAATTGCCTTTGAGTGACGTGAACGGTTAGACCAATAAGGTCCGAGAGTTAGGGCGGGAGTCGAGAGTTGAGGGGAGGCGATTCGTAGACGGTTGAGGGATGCCTATCCAATCCCCATCCCGTTCCTTCCGTTTCCCCGCCTTCCGAGCCGTTTCACCCAATGGGAAGAGGAGACTCACTTTGAGTGACGTGAAGGGGTAGAGTGGACCAATAAGCTTCGAGAGTTAGGGCGGAGTCGAGCTGAGGCAAGTGAGGCGATTCGGAGAGGGTTGAGCGATGTTTGTCCAATCCCCTTTCCCGTTCCCTCCGTTTCCCCGCCTTTCTGGCCGCAACACCCAATGGGAAGAAAGCATTGACTTTGAGTGACGTGAAAGTTTAGACCAATAAAATTCGAGAGTTAGGGCGGAGTCAAGGTGAGGTGATTAAGTTTGGGTTGAGGAGTGTTTGTCCAATCCCCTTCCCGTTCTGTCCTTTTTCCCGCCTTTCTGGTCACATTACCCAATGGGAAGAGGGTATTGACTTTGAGTGACGTGAAGGTTTAGACCAATAAGCTTCGACAGTTAGGGCGGAGTCGAGGTGAGGCGATTCGCAGAGGGTTGAAAGGTGTTTGTCCAATCCCCTTCCCGTTCTGTCCTTTTCCCCACCTTTCTGGTCGCATCACCCAATGGAAAGAGGACATTGACTTTGAGTGACGTGAAGGTTTAGACCAATAAGCGTCGACAGTTAGGGCGGAGTCAAGGTGAGGTGATTAGGAGAGGGTTGAGGAGTGTTTGTCCAATCCCCTTCCCGTTCCGTCCTTTTCCCCGCCTTTCTGGCTGCAACACCCAATAGAAAGAGAGCATTGACTTTGAGTGACGTGGAGGGTTAGACCAATGAAGTTCGAGAGTTCAGAGTTGAGGGAAAAAAGACAAGGCAGCTCGAGCGGTGCGCGTCCAATCCCAACCTTCGGAGACTTTTCACCCAATGGGAGAAAGGGAGGCGCTTGAGTGACGCCCGCGCGCCCACCAATGGCGAGGGCGCGCGCGGGCGTAGGGCGGGGCTTGGCGTGAGTGGGCGCCGGGAGCGAGGCGGGGCTGGCCATTTGCGAGGCGAGACCGGAAGTGGGCGGACGGGCGGACGGAGGGGCTCCCCTCCTGCGGCCATGTCCGGGGTGGTGCGGACGCTGACCCGCTGCCTCTTGCCCGCCGAGGCCTCCCCCCGCGGAACGGGGAAGGAGCGGGGCGGCGGCGAGGCGGAGCGCGAGGCCCGGCGCCGCAGCCGCGAGATCGACGCCCAGCTGGCCCGCGAGCGCCGCGCCGTCCGCCGCCTGGTCAAGATCCTGCTGCTGGGCGCCGGGGAGAGCGGCAAGTCCACCTTCCTCAAGCAGATGCGCATCATCCACGGGCGGGAGTTCGACCAGAAGGCCCTGCTCGAGTTCCGGGCCACCATCTACGAGAACGCCCTCAAGGTACAGGCCTGAGGCCTTCTTTCTCTGGCCCAGGAAGCTAGTCAGGATAGGCACTGCAAGTCCCAGCGTCCATGGCCCACCCGCCTCCAAACACCACCAGGAGGCAGAGTGGGCCATGGGCGCTCTGCCTGCCAAGTTTGGCCTTGAGCCATCACTATTGGTATCATGAAATCACTGCAAGTCCCATCATCTGGGGTCCGCCCTCCTCCAAACAGCACCAGGATGTGAACACAGATGGAGTCTGGGGGAAATAGACCTTGACATTTGGGAGTTACAGTTTCTGGGATTTATAGTTAACACACAATCAAAGAGCATCCTGAACTCTTGCAACAATGGAATTGAACCAGACTTGGCATATTGAACTCTCATTACCAACAGAAAATACTGAAAGGGTTTGCTTGGGAATTGACCTTGAGTTTGGAAGTTGTAGTTCACCTACACCCAGAGAGCACTGTGGACTCAAACAATGTGATGTTATGTTGTTGTTTGTTTTCTATCCAGAATCACAATGTTGGAAGGAGGCTCACCACTTTAAGGTCCCTAAAACAGGCATGGGAAAACTTGGGCCCTCTGGGTGCTTTGGACTTCAACTCCCACCATTCCTAACAGCCTGAGGCCCTTTCCTGCTTAAGTGGCTGAGGGGGGGAAAGGAAAAGGGCCTGAGGCTGCTAGGAATGGTGGGAGTTGGAGTCCAAAACACCTGGAAGGTCCAAGTTTGCCCATGCCAGCTTTCGACAGAGACCTCTTCCCCCCCTCCCCCTTCGCGCCCTTTCTTCCCCCTCCTGCCGAACACTTTTTCTTCTACACTGCCGCTTCTGCCGCCATTTTGATCCGAGGGGGCAGCGTGAGCGTGTTCAGGAGGGGAGGGGGGAGGGAGGAAGACGTGACCCGTGCGGGCGCTACTGTGCAGACTCACCCCAGAGCAAAGCCAGGCAAAGCGAGCAGAGCGAGGCTGGGAAGAAGGGAGCCCGAGTGGAGAAGAAAAAGTGTTCTGCAGGAGGGGGAAGAAAGGGTATTGGAGGTCCCAATTTCCCACGGCACACCTGATGATCGCTCACGGCACACCAGTGTGCCACGGCACACTGGTTGGGAAACACTGATTTAAGATATATTGTAGCAGCCATATGGTACAAATGGGTTAGCCAGCGTTCCAATAGATCAATATGTCCTAGTCCTCCTCTCCATACGTTAAGGTTCAGCTCCCCATACGGGGACGTGAGAGAAGCCTCCCACAAGGATGGTAAAGCCTCAAAACATCTGGGTGCCCCCTTGCAGACAGCCAATTTTCTCACACCGGAAGCGACTTGCAGTTTCTCGAGTCGCTCTTAACATGAAACCATCCCCTTTTATGAACCAGCTCGAGCCCTGAAGTCCACTGGGGAGACCCTCCTCTTGGTCCCACCCCCGTCACAACCACGGCCAGAGGGAACAAGAGAGAGGGCCTTCACAGTGGTAGCTCCTTGGCTCTGGAATGCCCTTCCCAAAGAAATTAGACTGGCTCCCTCCTTGTTGATTTTTAGGAATTAACTTTAAACTTGGTCTGTAAGCAAGCTTTTTGGAGATGATTAGTCTTAGTAAGATCGACGGTTTTAATATCTTTAATGCTTATATTTCAGCAAGAGCAGCAAATTTTGATGTTATGTTGTGTTCTTATATGTTTTCAGTAATTGCAATACAGTGTTCCCTCGCTACTTCGCGGTTCACATTTAACGGACTCGCTGTTTCGCGGATTTCAAAAATATTAATCTATATATATAAAAAAGGAATGGCCGTGCAATGTCGGGTATAGGCAGGAAAACTAGAAGCCCCAGAACCACAAAAACCACACAACACATTCAAACATACCACGAGGTACCTACAGGGCCCAAAAAACTCGCCCTAGGTACCTCACAAGACCCCTAAAAATGACCCCCCAAAAAACCCCATAGACACCAAGCATAGCGGCGCTTGCGGCGCACTCAGCCACCCCCCTCCCAACAAAACCATCCCCTCGCCCTCAGTCCTCGCTCACCGGGTGCCCGGGTTCAGGAGCGGCTGGAAGGCGACAGAGGAGGACGAGAAGGCAGCGGAGGAGGCACCCACGGCGCAGCCCGCGCAACCCGGGTTCAGAAGCGGCAGGAAGACAGCGGAGGAAGTGGCCATGGCCACGGGACTACACTTCCCAGAAGGCACCGCACGGCTCACTGGGAAGGAGGGCGGAGAGTGGGCACTAAGGAACAGGAAGTCGCCGTGCGGGGCCTTCTGGGAAGTGCAGTCCCGTGGCCATGCCCGCTTGGTCCGCCGCCAGTAGCCCCTCACCTTAGAGAGAGGCAGGCAGGCAGGAGGCCCTCCACGCGGCCGCCACTACTCCCTGGCGGCCGACATCTTCCTATGGAGGTCTTCCGCCCGAAAGAGGCGGAACATCCTGTTTGGCCTGCCGCTCCGGGGCCCACAACAACAACCCACGCGGCTCTCACTCCTCCTCCTCCGCTTCGGGGCCTTCTCAGGAGCACGAGAGGCGGAATCCCCGCGGCGGAGTTGCAAGGCTGCGGCCCGGGAAGAGGTGCACTGCTGCTTCTCCTTCCCCCTCCAATATCTTCTTTGCCTCCCTGCTTTCATTCCCCTCAATGCTTTCTCGCTTCTAGGGATGGGGAAAGGAGGAGGAGGCGGCCCCAGGCTTCTCTCTCCTTAGCCACGGCAAACCTCTTCCTCCCTTCCCGTCTCAGTCCCCCCGTCCCCCCCCCCACAGTCACACACACTTCCCTTACACCCTTTCACCACCCCAGGCTTCCCTTTTTGTACTTTCCTCCTTCCTCTCCCAGTCTTAACTTCCCCCATTCTCCAGCCCCTCTCCCTCCACTTTCCATTCCCAACCTTCCCCACGTTCCACCCTCTCTTTCCCATGTCATTCTTCCCCCTTTGACACACATATATACATGCACATATATACATACATACACACATATACACATGCACACACATATATACATATAAACACATTCAAACACATTATACATACACACATATACATATATACACATACAGTACAGGCACACATATACACATTCACACATATATGCAGTACATACATACATATATACACATGCACACACACATACATACACATATCTACACATGCACACACCCACCAAGACCATAAGTTACATCAATTCCAACCCTTACATACTCAGACTTTCTCGCATCTCCTAAATAGGGCACAGCAACGCGTGCCGGGTACAGCTAGTTTGAAATACATATAATGGTATTTTCACTGTTTTGTGGGAGTTTTCACCTCCGCTCTCCAAGGCGCTTGCCCTCCTCAGTCCTCCCTCCCTCCAGCCTTGAAGGGCCTTTCCTTCCTTCCCTTTATTTTAAGTGTATAAAGACTTAATATAGTGTATACCTACTAAAATTATATATAAATATTAAAATAAATAGAGCATCCTGCCTTGATGTTTTTCACTTAGTCCTGGAATGTAACCCCCGCAATAAGTGAGGGGACTCTGTAGTTCTATTTTAAATTACTGTATATACTCGAGTCTAAGCCTATTTTTTCAGACTTTTTTTAGGCTGAAAAAGTCCTCCTCGGCTTATACTCAAGTCAAGGTTATTTATTATTTCACTCTGTTATAAATACATAATTTATTATTTCAAAGTTATATACCACCATTCCCAATGGCTCATGTATTATTGTTATATTTATTATTTTACTCTATTAATTATTATTATTTACATTATTTTACTCTGTTAATTATTATTATTTACATTATTTTACTCTATTTATTTTTATTGGAAGCACATTTACATCGAAGGAGGTCAGAATGGTTTGATTGGATTTGGGCAGTCTTAAATTACAGTTTAATGTAAATATTCAAAAATATTTAACCTACTAATGCCTCAAATTTATTTTATTGGTATCTATTTTTATTTTGAAATTGACCCATAGCTTCTGCGTTTCCTACCCTTGGCTTATACTCGAGGCAATCAATTTTCTCAGTTTTTTGTGGTAAAATTAGGTGCCTCGGCATATATTGGGGTCGGCTTATACTTGAGTATATACGGTATGTAGATTTGACCTATGCAATTTTTTGCATTGTTTTTAACTGTCACTTACTGTAAGCTGCCCTGAGTCCCTTCTGGAAGAGGGGTGGGATATAAATAAAACTTATTATTGTATTATTATGTGGCTCTTAATGAGACATGCTGCATTATCACCGGGTGTCTACGTCCTACACTGCTGGAGAAATTATACTTAGTTTAACCCAGGCATTAGCAGACTTTGGTCCTCTAGATCAGTGTTTCCCAACCGCTGTTCCGCGGTACATTACTGTTCCGTAAGGCACCTGCTATGCTGTGAAAATTTCTCTTTCCCCCCTCCCCTCTCTTCCCCCTCCTGCCGAAGGGCCGGCCGACGGTGAAGAAAAAGTGAAGGAAGCGAAGGAGACAGCTGCTTCCGGAGGCGCCCCGGCTCGGCCCTGCTGTGTCCCAGGTGAGGACCCGGGGCGCCTTTCCCCTTGGCCCGGCCCCTCACCTGGGATGCAGTAGGGCCGAGCCGGGGCGCCTCCGGAAGCAGCTGACCCCTTCGCTTCCTGTGGCAGTGAAGGAAGCAAAGGAGCCAGCTACTTCCGGTGGCGCCCCGGCTCGGCCCTCCTGCGTCCCAGGTGAGGCCCCGGGGCGCCCTTCCCCTCGGCCTGCCCCCCCCCCCCCGAAGCCCCTCGGGGAGGAAGGGGCCTTCCTTCGCGGGGGGAAAGGGTCGGGGCCTGGCAGGAGGGCCCTCGGAGGAAGGAAAGGCAGGCGGGATTCTGTGAGGGACTCCCTCGCCAGCCTTCCTCAGCCTACCTCCCAAATGTCAAGGTCTATTTCCCATGAACTCCATATCTGTTCACATTTGGGCATATTGAGTATTCATGCCAAGTTTCGTCCTGATCCAACATTGTTTGAGTCCAGAGTGCTCTCTGGATGTAGGTGAACTACAACTCCAAAACTCAAGGCCAATGCCCACCAAACTCTTATAGCATTTTCTCTTGGTTATGAGAGTTCTGTGTGGGAAGTTTGGTTCAATTCCATTGTTGCAAGAATTCAGGATGCTCTTTGTTTGTGTGTTAACTAAATCCCAGCAACTACAACTCCCAAATGTCAAGGTCTATTTTCCCCAAACTCCACCAGTGTTCACATTTGGGTATACTGAGTATTCATGCCAGATCCATCATTGTTTGAGACCAAAGTGCTCTCTCGATATGGGTGAACTACAACTCCAGAACTCAAGGTCAATGCCCACCAAACTCTTATAGCATTTTCTCTTGGTTATGGGTGTTCTGTGTGGGAAGTTTGTGTCTTTCTGCCATTCCTGCCAGGATATCTATGTTGTGTTCATCGAAACAGGCCCAGGTTTCACACTGAGTGTTTTTAAATACATTTAAAAACGTATTAATATGTATTACTGTGTTAGAGTGTCATTTTGTGTCATTTTGGTTGGTGGTGTGCCCCAGGATTTTGTGCCCCAGGAAATGTAAAAAGTGTGCCGCGGCTCAAAAAGGGTAGGGAAACACTGCTCTAGGTGTTTTGGGCTTCAGCTCCCAGAATTCTTTAGCCAACAGCATGGCTATAATGAGGGATTATGGGAGTTGCAGCCACGCATGCTGAATTGTGCCAAAAAGGTAGACAGCAGAGATGCAAGTGCCGTGAATAGTTTAGCAAAATCATATGTGTGGTGCGTTGTACTAGTTGTATTGCACCTGGAGAAGTGGAATGTACCATATATACTCGAGTATAAGCCGACCCAAATATAAGCCGAGGCATCTAATTTTACCCCAAAAAAAACTGGGGGAAAATATTGAGTCGAACATAAGCCGAGTGTGGGAAATGCTGCCGCTACTGGTAATCATCATTTGGTTAAATGTTTTTGAGTATTTACATAAAACTGTAATTTAAGATAAGACTTTCCAACTCTGTTTAAACCATTATTCTGATTTTCTTCAATGTAAATGTGCTTACGTATCCTTCCAATAATAATAAAGAGGGTAAGATAATAAATTAATAATAATAATACAATAAATAATGGAAATGTAATAATAACTGTAATAATAGAGTAAAATAATAAATATAATATTAACAATAATAGAGTAAATTAATAAATGCAATAATAATAAATAGAGTAAAATAATAAATGTAATATTAACAATAGAGTAAATTAATACATGCAATAGTAATAATAAATAGAGCAAAATAATAAATGTAATAAAATAATACTAATAAAAGAGTAAAATAATAAATAAACTTGACTCGAGTATAAGCCGAGGGGAACTTTTTCAGCATACTTGTCGGAACGCATCTGCCTCGACGTCCCATCTCGTAGCCTAAGATCAGCTGGGGAGGCCCTGCTCTCGCTCCCACTAGTATCGCAAATGCGGCTGATGGGGACGAGAGATAAGGCCTTCTCGGTTGTGGCCCCGCGTCTATGGAACGCACTCCCAAGCAAGATAAGATTGACGTCATCTCTCCTTGCTTTCAGAAAAAAGCTAAAGTCGTGGTTCCTCTGTTTTATGGTTTTACTAGCTTGGGGACCCGGCGGTGCCTGGGTCATTTGAGAAGTGCAGCAGGATGTAGAGTGGGTCATGGGGGCTCTGTGTGCCAAGTTTGGTCTTGATCCATCATTCTTGGGAGTTGCAGTGGTATCATGAAAGTACTGAAGGTACTGGAAGTCCCATCATCTGTGGTCCAGCCTCCCCCAAATTGCAGTAGGATGTAGATTGGGTCATGGGGGCTCTGTGTGCTAAGTTTGGTCTGTATTGGTGAATGGATGAGGGTTGTATTGTTTTTAGGGAGTGAAGGTACTTCAAGTCCCATCATCCGTGGTCCGTTTCACACAAAACTGCACCAGGATGTAGAGTGGGTAATGAGGGCTCTGTGGGCCAGGTTTGGTGTTGATCAGTCATTGGATAAGGTTTGCAGCAGTCTTGGAAAGTGAGGGAAGGTACTGCAAGTCCCATCATCCATGGTCCGCCCTCCTCCAAACTTCAGCAGGATGTAGAGTGGGTCACTTGGGCTCTGTGTGCCAAGTGTGGTCTTTATCGGTGTTTGTTGGGGGCCGCAGTGGTCTGTGGGAACAGAGAGGTGTGAAACTACAAATCCCATCATCCATTGTCAGTCCTCCCCCGAACCTCACCAGGACGTGAAGGTAGTCATGGGGGTTATGTGTGCCAAGTTTGGTCTCGATCAGTAATTGGATAAGGGTCGCAGTGGACTTGGGAAGTGAGTAGAGGTACTTCAAGTCCTATCATCCATAGTCTGCCCTCCTCCAAACTGCAGCAGGATGTAGAGTGGGTCATGAGGGCTTTGTGTGCCAGGTTTGGTGTTGATCAGTCATTGGATTAGCTTTGTAGCAGTCTTGGAAAGTAAGGGAAGGTACTGCAAGTCCCATCATCCATGTTCTGCCCCCCTCCAAACTGTAGCGGGATGTACAGTGGGTCATGGGGGCTGTGTGTGCCAAGTGTGGTCTGTATTGGTCCTTTTTGGTGGCCTCAGTGGTCTGTGGGAACCAAAGTGTTGGAAAGTACTACAAATCCCATAATCCGTGGGTCATGTCCCCTGATCCGCACCAGGACGTAAAGGGGGTTAGGGGGGTTATGTGTACCAAGTTTGGTGTAGGTCCATCACCCGCACTGGTCGCTGTGGCCTGTGAAAGTGGCTGCCACATATCCCCTCCCGCCCTCCGCACACATACATACATACATACATACATACAAACATTCCGCTTTAATGTGATACTGTTTTAACGATTGTGTAATGATTTTAGTGTTTATATTTGATGTGCATTATATTGTTTTACTGTTCATATTTTGTATAGTGGTGTAGCGGCCTTAGTGCTGCAATGTAAGCCGTGCTGAGTCCCCCTTCGGGGGGTGAGAAGCGACGGGATACCAAAAACCACAAATCAGGGCTGCTCATTAGGTCGATCGGGACTGAACGAGGAGGGAGGAAGCAGGGGGGAGAAGGAGGACAGAGCGCAGAGGGAGGAGGGGATGAGAGAAGGAGCGCCAGCCAACCACGCCCCTCTCGTTCCCGCCCAGAGATAGGGAAAATGGGCACACGTGATGTCACGCCGCCGCCGTGACGTCACGCCGCCGCCATGACGTCACGCGCACCCATTTTCCCTACCTTTTGGCGGGAACGAGAGAGGTGTGGCTGGCTGGCACTCCTTCTCTCACGGCGCCCCCTCCTTCCCTCTGCCCTCTTACTTCTGCCCTCGCCTGCTTCCATTGCTTGCCGGCGAGGGGATTGGGCCTGGGTGGCAAGCGGCTTTGCACTGCCCCTCATGCGAAGCAGGGAAGGGAGGCTGCGAAGCCCCTGCCTGGCCGAGGAGGCCCTAGAGTGCTTCCTGGCCACTCCCCTTGCTGCCAGCCTGCACGGCGTGACTCTGCATCCCAGCAACTCCAACTCCCAAATGTCTTGGTCTATTTTCCCCAAAATTCCCCAGTGTTCACATGTGGGCATATTGAGGATTCGTGCCAAGTTTGGTCCAGATCCATCCTTATTTGAGTCCACAGATGGGTGAAATGCAAAATAAGGTTAACAGTGTTTACATCATGCAGTTTTCCCTCTGCGGTCAGGTAAATTCTTCATACTCTCTCAGCATTACATCGCCAATGAAGATTCTTAGGAAGAACTCATCTCACACTTTTTACAAGCGCGTTGATGACTAAAAAGGCCAATCTGAGATAGGCAAGTTCGGTTGCAAAAAGCACAGCAGAAAGTCTCCTTGGGTGATGTTGTTTCCAAGTTGCGGTTCTTTCTGCATTGTCGTTTCTCTTCGAGACCCATTCGGCGTGTCTTCTCGAAAGAGGCCGCAGCATTGTGGATAGTGCGTCTCCATGCCTCCCGATGTGAGGCCAGGGTGGACCATTGTTGGTGATCAATCTGGCCGAGCCTGAGATGTTGTTTCAGGGAGTCCTTATATCTCTTTTTTGGGGCGCCTCTCTTGCGCTGACCCGTGGTGAGTTCACCATAGAGTAGTATCTTTGGGAGGCGGTGGTCCTCCATCCTAGAGATGTGCCCTGCCCAGCACAGCTGTGTTCTCAGTAGCATGGCCTCAATGCTGGTGATCCCTTCTTGCTCAAGGACAGCAACATTTGCCACATAGTCAGTCCAGTGTATATTTAGGATTGTGCGAAGACAGCGCTGATGAAAGTGTTCGAGGAGTCGTAGGTGTTGGCAGTTGGTGACACATGTTTCAGACAAATATAGGAGTATAGACGGTACGATAGCTCTGCACACACTGATTTTGGTGCTTTGTCTCAGGTGTTTGTTGCTCCAGACTCTTTTGTGAAGCCTTCCGAATGCACTCTATGCCTTTGCTAATCTGTGATCTATCTCTTTGTCAATCTTGGCGTCTGAAGAGATGATGCTCCCCAGGTAGGTGAACTGCTGAACGGACTTAAGCACAGATTTGCCTATGCTGACGTGGGGATGATGGTGTTCTTACTGTGTTGCGGGCTGGTAGAGGACTTCCGTTTTCTTCAGGCTGACTTCCAGCCCAAATAGCTGTGCAGCTGCTGCAAAGCAGGATGTTAGGCGCTGCAGGGCTGCTTCTGTATGGGCGACAAAACATTCCCTTATAAAGGAAGAGGGGAGGAGCAAGGCAACCTGAAGGAAGGAAAGGTTGATACAGAACGGTCGCATTAAGTAAAGCAGGCTCCTCACCCGTGCAAAATGTGAGGGAATCACTTCTAGAATGAAGCTTGTTGAGAATCCTCCAGCACTAAGAAATATTCGTAATCTTGTAAGCTCGTTACTCAGAATAAATTGTATTTCAGCAATATATCAGGAAGACAAGGCTAG
Source organism: Anolis apletophallus (assembly GCA_030556195.1). Taxonomy (NCBI): domain Eukaryota; kingdom Metazoa; phylum Chordata; class Lepidosauria; order Squamata; family Anolidae; genus Anolis; species Anolis apletophallus. The sequence goes on along the minus strand of JARBWK010000011.1, from coordinate 113,607,647 downwards.
AGCCTCACTGAAAGTGTATTGTTTGAAAAGGAGAAGCCACACTGAAGGCATAGGGGGCTGAGCAGCATTTACACACCCTGGTAACTGCTCAGACTTGTTTTCCGATCTTGCTCTCTCGCCCTCGGGGCTAGAAACCTGTTTTTAAAGAACAGCAGGAATCCAGATTTTCCATGGAGCAGAGAATATCACCCTGAATAATGGAAGCAAACAGATTCCAGAATTTTGGCTTTGGAAAGAGTGTTTTTCTAGGGAGTGGCACCACTCTGCAACTTTGCAAAATTTGCAGATATGTTCTAGCATGAGAAGCTTCTGAGAATCTCATGCAAGATTGAAGGGAAACATCCATCTGCTGCTTTTCTACAAAAGCTAATGTGAAAATAAACTTAGCTTATTAGTATTTATTGAAGTATTGAAGAGTTTGTTAGCTATTCATTCCTTATGTCTGTATCCTGTATTTCCTCCAGTAGTGTAGATCAGTGTTTCGAGCCGTGGCACACTTTTTACATTTACAAAATCCTGGGGGACACCACCAACCAAAATGATACAAAATGACACTCTAACACAGTCAGTAATACATATAGTTAATTGACCTTGAGTTTTGGAGTTGTAGTTGACCTACATCCAGAGAGCACTATGGACTCAAACAATGTTGGATCAGGACGAAACTTGGCATGAATACTCAATATGCTCAAATGTGAACACAGATGGAGTTTGGGGAAAATAGAGCTTGACATTTGGGAGTTACAGTTTCTGGAGGGGGGTTCGTGGGGAGCAGGAACCTCACTCACCGCCTGCGCAGCTCCTCGGGGTTCAGCGGGGCGGCCTGGGCGGGCATCTCGGGGCCGGCAAAGCAGGCAGGAAGGAAGGCGGCAGTGGCGGGCAGAGAGCCGGAGGGAGGCCGAGAGCGGTTTCGCGCGCACCGGGAGGAGGGAAGTGCGGGGCCCTGCGAGGAACCGTTCTCCCGGTTTGCGGCTCCGCCAGGCGTGGTGGAGCCGCGAACTGGGAGAAAGGCTCCCAGGGAGGGCCTGCGCACCTCGGGGAGTCTTTCTTCCGGTTCGTGGCTCCGCCGAGCCCGGCGGAAGACGCGAGATGGCGAATCTTTGGTCCCAGGCAGGGCCTGTGCCCTGCGGGGAGCCTTTCTTCCCAGGCTCCCCGAGGTGCCCAGGCACTCCCTGGCAGCCAGGATGGGCCGGCTGGCTGGTGCGCAGAGGGGAAACAGCTGAAGGCAGCGGTGCCCCAGCCCCTTTTCGCCGCCCGGCCCTTCCTCCTCTTCCTCCTCCCCCAAGCAGCAGCAGCAGGCAGAAG
>JARBWK010000011.1:113543490-113606242 GCA_030556195.1 Anolis apletophallus | reverse complement strand
TATATATTGTAGTAAGAGATACATATGGAATATACAAATATCACAGCTTCAATATCATCTTGATAAATGTTCAAATAATAGCAGTGAATGGGCTCACATGGAAGTGAACCGAGACGCCCAAGCTCCGGAGAGAATGTTATGGAAAAGGCTCAGGCACAGTCCCGGACGCCTTCCCAACTAAACAATTACGTCCAAATAATAAGCAATGCAAGTGTAGTCTCACAAATGATGATAATCCAAAGGGAAGGACATCTTGGGGATGACGAAAAGGGTCCCGTGCGGCTTCGTTTCTCTCCCGTAGGGGCTTCCTCAGGACCGGGGGCGTGGCCTAGATGCCAAAATCTCGTGAGCGTCTCGTTGGAATTTAGTCACTAGAGTTCCAGTAATGCGAGTAGTTTACAATACAAATATAATTCAAGCTAGTAAATACAAGAAGCGCTACTAAGAAGGGGAACAGCCAGGGTCATTGGGAAAATATTTCAAAACACAGTATAATGCGAAAGAGGCAGGCGGGTACATACCAGAGCTGGGAACAACAGGAGCACCGCAGGTGGAAGCAGTATCCGTGGATACTGGGCAAAAAGCACTGCGGCTCAGGGAGTTGGCGGTTAAATAATAGCAGACACAGGTGTCCTTGCTAAACCAGTAATGTACTGACAGATAGCTTGTCGTTTAACCCATGGGGGGTCTCGCTTTTTAAATTGATTATCCATTTATTTTCAAGGCGTAATAGGACCCTTTTGATGTCAGAGTGGGGTTGTGGGTGGATCTTTTCTAATACAGTCACAGTGAAGTTATCGTATCTATTATTGCAGGTCTTAAAATGCATGTATAACACTGAATTATCATATCCTGTATGAAAACGTGACCTGTGTTCACAAATCCTATTTCTAAGTTCTCTCGTGGATAAACCAATGTAAAAGCCCCCACAGCAGCCACAAATTATACAATATATGATGTTCTTGGAGTTGCAGGTTGCCCAGGTGTGAATTCTATAGATTTTCTTGTTATGGGGATTTTGAATTTGAGTTATGGGAGAGATATGCCTGCAGAAACTACATTTTCCACATTTCTTAGTGCCAAAGGGGAGGGGAATCGAAGGGGGACGGCTATCAAATCTGTCATCTTTTGTGTGTACTAATAAATCTCTTAGGTTTTATGTTCTTTTGAATGCTATGAGTGGTGGATTTTCCAGGCCTGGAATAGAGCTCACCAAAGGCCAGAGATTGGTGACTATCTTTTTAATTTGATGGGAATGAGGAGATAATGTTAAAGGCCACACAATCTTTGAGGGAGAGGATTTACATTGAGATGTTAAAAGTTGATCTCTAGGTATATTATTAACCCTAGTGAGGGCAGTGTTAAGTACCCTATCTGGGTAACCTCTTTTCTTTAAATTATTAAGAAAATGATTGGCGTCTTGGGTAAAATGATGAGGGAAGGAAGAGTTCCTTTTCAATCTTAATAGAGAGGAGAAAGGTAAGTTGTTTTTAAGGTGATGGGGATGAAAAGAAGAATAACGTAAGAGAGAATTTGTGTTGGTGGGTTTCGAGTAATTTTTAACCTTAATATGATTATTATGAATGAAAACCGTGAGGTCAAGAAAATTGACCTCCTGGTTACTATATTGGAAAGTGAAATTAATGTTTGGATGCCAATTGTTCATCCATGCCTGAAAGCTGCGTAAATCAGTGTTACCATCCACGATACAAAGTACATCATCGATATATCTGAAAAAATATTTAATGTGCCTGGAAAATCGGCTGTGTTCATCCGAGAAAAGAAAATTATGCTCTAGGGCAGTGGTTCTCAACCTGGGGGTCGCGACCCCTAGGGGGGTCGCCAGGCCATTTTCGGGGGTCGCGGCATCCCTTCCTAGGCCCCCCCCTCTGCGCGGCACGGATGGGTTCCTCCTCCTCCTCTGGCAGCGATGAATCCCAGGGAGGCGCTTGGAGGCAAGGGAAGAGATCCCTGTATCTCTTCCCTTTGCATCGCACTGACCGGTTGGCGGAGAGGCTCCCTGGGGCCGCAAGAACAGCAGGGGCCTAGTGACAGCCCAGCATCAATCCAGCAGGGACCATTGAAGGCCCTCCTGGAGCGGCGGCTAAAGGGGCGGAGGCAGAGGCTCCCGGGTGCGTGGAAGCAGCGGCAGCCTCGCCTAGCCTAACCCTTGACCCCCTGGTGGAGGGATGCTGCTGCTCATGCGGGTGCTGGGGAAGGGGCCGCGGGGTTTCTTTGTGAGCAGGCCGGGAGGGCCTCCCCACCACCCCCGGCTTGCTCGGATAGTGGCGAGTTGGCACCGTGGAAGAGAGGTCCCCGCCGGGCCCTGCGGAAGACCTACAGCCCAGGAGCAGCCCGTGCGGAGGGTGGAAGGCCCTTCCACACCTGTAAAGCCACCGCTGCGTTTGCAGGCGCGGGAGGGCCTTCCATTGCCCTCCGTCGGAATGGTGCTGGCTACAGCTGTTCCTGCGGGCCCGGAGGGGACCTCTCCTCCACACCGCCAACTCGCCACTGAGCTAGCAAGCCCGAGGGTGGTGGGGAGCTCCCTCCCGATCCCGCAGGAACAACAGCCAGGCGGAGAACAGAGCAGCCTGGAAGGCCCTCTCGTGCCTGCAAACCCCTGCTAAACTGCTGCTGCATTTGAAGGCGTGGGAGGACCTTCCGCCGTCTCAAACTGGGGTGGTGATGGGCTGCTGCTAGGCCGCTGCTGATCCTGCGAGGGCCTCTCCTCTGGCACTATTGTGCGAGCAGGCCCAGGGACGGAGGAGAGGCTACCTCGAGCCCCGCAGGAGCAGCTGCAGCCCAGTGGCAGCCCACCCCATTCCAGCAGAAGGCGATCAACGGCCCTCTCATGCCTGCAAACGCATGCCACGGCTTCAGAAGCTTTTGCAGGTGCGGGAGGGCCTCCCAAATGTCCTCCGCCAGGCTGCTATTCTTTCGGAGGGGTGGGCGCTTCACTTGCAAGAAACCAGGCAGCAAGCGAGGCGCTGGGGAAGGGATGATCCTCCTGCCTTCCCTGCCCATCCACCCACTTGCAGAATCCTCTTTGGTTGCAAGTGAACTATAAATCCCAGCAGCTCCCAAATGCCAAGGTCTGTATTCCCCAGAGCCCTCCAGTATTTCCTGTGGGTCATGGGAGTTCTCTATCCCAAGTTTGGTTAAATTCCATTATTCTTGGGGGTCAGAATGCTCTTTGGTTGCAAGTGAACTATAAATCCCAGCAGCTCCCAAATGCCAAGGTCTGTATTCCCCAGAGCCCTCCAGTATTTCCTGTGGGCCATGGGAGTTCTCTATCCCAAGTTTGGTTAAATTCCATTATTCTTGGGGGTCAGAATGCTCTTTGGTTGCAAGTGAACTATAAATCCCAGCAGCTCCCAAATGCCAAGGTCTGTATTCCCCAGAGCCCTCCAGTATTTCCTGTGGGTCATGGGAGTTCTCTATCCCAAGTTTGGTTAAATTCCATTATTCTTGGGGGTCAGAATGCTCTTTGGTTGCAAGTGAACTATAAATCCCAGCAGCTCCCAAATGCCAAGGTCTGTATTCCCCAGAGCCCCAAATCCAGTATTTCCTGTGGGTCATGGGAGTTCTCTATCCCAAGTTTGGTTAAATTCCATTATTCTTAGGGGTCAGAATGCTCTTTGGTTGCAAGTGAACTATAAATCCCCGCAGCTCCCAACTGCCAAGGTCTGTATTCCCCAGAGCCCTCAGTATTTCCTGTGGGCCATGGGAGTTCTCTATCCCAAGTTTGGTTAAATTCCATTATTCTTGGGGGTCAGAATGCTCTTTGGTTGCAAGTGAACTATAAATCCCAGCAGCTCCCAAATGCCAAGGTCTGTATTCCCCAGAGCCCTCCAGTATTTCCTGTGGGCCATGGGAGTTCTCTATCCCAAGTTTGGTTAAATTCCATTATTCTTGGGGGTCAGAATGCTCTTTGGTTGCAAGTGAACTATAAATCCCAGCAGCTCCCAAATGCCAAGGTCTGTATTCCCCAGAGCCCTCCAGTATTTCCTGTGGGCCATGGGAGTTCTCTATCCCAAGTTTGGTTAAATTCCATTATTCTTGTTTGGGGGGTTCAGAATGCTCTTTGGTTGCAAGTGAACTATAAATCCCAGCAGCTCCCAAATGCCAAGGTCTGTATTCCCCAGAGCCCTCCAGTATTTCCTGTCGGCCATGGGAGTTCTCTATCCCAAGTTTGGTTAAATTCCATTATTCTTGGGGTCAGAATGCTCTTTGGTTGCAAGTGAACTATAAATCCCAGCAGCTCCCAAATGCCAAGGTCTGTATTCCCCAGAGCCCTCCAGTATTTCCTGTGGGCCATGGGAGTTCTCTATCCCAAGTTTGGTTAAATTCCATTATTCTTGGGGGTCAGAATGCTTTTTGGTTGCAGGTGAACTATAAATTCAAGCAGGTCTCAAACATCAAGGCCTATTTTCCCTAAACTCCACCAGTGTTGAAATTTTGGCATATTAAGCATTTGTGCCAAGTTTGGTCCAGATCCATAGTTGTTTGGGTTCACAGTGTTCTCCGGATGTAGGTGACCTACATCTCCCTAAATCACTGTCAAGTCCTCCCAAACCCCTCCAGTGTTTTCTGTTGGTCATGCGGGTTCTCTGTGCCAAGTTTGGTCCAGTTCTGTAATTTGTGAAGGTCTCAGTGGTCTGTGGAAGTCAGAGCTGAATCAGTTGAAGGTACTGCAAATCCCATCATCCGTTGTTTCTACTCCCCCAAATATATTGTTTTTGTGATTAGTCACTATGCTTTGATTATGTTCCATTTGTAACAATGAAAATACATCCTCATATCAGATATTTACACTACGTTTCATAACAGTAGCAAAATTACAGTTGTGGATTATGTGATTTTAATAATTGATGTAATTGTTTTTAGATTTTTTAAAATTCTTTGGTTTTTTAATGTAAATCTGTATCTACTGCATGCAGGGGTTGAGAAGGGTGGGGTACAAATGTTGGAATAAATAAATAAAAAAATTTATCTCATTGAATTGTTGCTGAAGCTGCTGTGAGCCTCCCTCAGGGTTGCGAAGGGTGGGGTACAAATGTGGTAAATAATAAAATAAGTAGGAATGAAAATAATTTTATGGTTGGGGGTCACCACAACATGAGAAACTGTATTTAGGGGTCACGGCTTTAGAAAGGTTGAGAACCACTGCTCTAGGGCCCCTACAAAAATGTTGGCGACCGTGGGAGCTAAGGCCTGGCCCATAGAAATGCCACCCACCTGCAAGTAATATTGATCATTGAATATAAAATAATTGTAATCGAAAATTAAATCAATAAGATCCAGTAGATATGCAGAAGATGGGCGGTGGGGGGTAGGGCGGCTATCTAGGGTGTTATGTATGATGTGTCTGGCTTCATTCAAAGGGATATTGGTATACAAAGAGGAAATATCAGCGGAAATCAAAATATCAGAAGGGGAGATAGATATACCGTCTACCTTGTTAATAAGATCCCGGGTGTCTTTTATGTATGTAGGCAGTTCTTGAGCAAAAGGTTGAAGTATAGTGTCTATAAAGATTCCAAGGGGTTGTAGAAGACTATTAGTGGCCGCCACGATGGGTCTACCTAACGGGGGCCTAGTAGGTTTGTGGATCTTTGGTAAGAGGTACAGATGGGGGATGGCCGGATGATGGTTAAATAAAAATTCAGCCTCCTTATTAGTTAATTGGCCATTCAACAAGCCGTCCTGGATGACATTGTAAATAGTACGGCAGAATTGGAGGGTGGGGTCTTGGGATAGCATTCTATAGTGGTTAGTGTTGCTCAATTGGGTTAAGGCCTCTTTATAATAGTCATTTCTATCCCAAATGACAACAGACCCTCCTTTATCCGCAGGTTTGATTATTACCTGTGGGTGGTTACCTAATTCTTTAAGGCGGTTGATGTCATGGTAGCTGAGATTAGAATGTCTCCTATCGTGTCGATGATTGATGGCTTGAACTTGTCGTAGCACAGTTTGTTCAAAGATTTTTATATTGTCTGAGACAATTGGGGGGGGGGGGTAAAATTACTGGGAGTTCTGATCCGGGAGGCAGTGAAGTTCTCAATATCGATATATCTCTCTATGTCTATATCTATGTCTACATCTATACCTATCTATTAGTTGTGGATATCAGCCATCCCTGGGCAACATCTTTTGCAGATGGTCAATTCTCTCTCACCAGAAGTGACTTGCAGTTTCTCAAGTTGCTCCTGACACGAAAATAATGGCACCGTATACAGTATAGCTACAGAAGGTTTTAAGGCTCATCCGTAGATATGCACACATAAAAGTGAACATTGCATTAATTTTTCAATCAATTCGGGGGGTTTTTTAAGTAGTTTTAATTTTATAATAGTTACACCCATGTTTTAATCTAATTACAATTTATTCAACCATCCATTTTCATGCCAAGGACATTTATTATTTATTTATTTACAGTGTTTATATCCTGTCCTTTTCACTCTGAAGGGGACTCAGAGCAGCTTACAAGTTATATGCACAGATATATATTGTCCTGCCCCTAAACTAGTGCCTGTCAGCAGTGATGGACTGGTTGAAGGCTAATAAGTTGAAAGTAAAGCCAGACAAGACAGAGGTATTCCTGGTCACTCGGAAGGTGGACCAGGATATGGGATTACAGCCTGTGTTGGATGGGGTCGCACTCTGCCTGAAGACACAGATTCGCAGTTTGGGGGTGATGCCGGACTTATTGTTGACCTTGGAACCCCAGGTGTTGGTGGTGGCCAGGAGTGCCTTTGAACAATTAAAACTTGTGTGCCAGTTGCTTATACTCGAGTATAAGCCGACCCGAATATAAACCGAGGCACCTAACTTTACTACAAAAACTGGGAAAATGTATTCACTCGAGTATAAGCCGATGGTGGGAAATGCAGACGCTACTGGTCAATTTCAAAATAAAAATAGATACCAATAAAATTACATTAATTGAGGCATCAGTAGGTTACATTTTTTTTGAATATTTACATAAAACTGTAATTTAAGACTGTCCAACTCTGATTAAACCATTATTCTAGCCTCCTTCAATGTAAATGTGCTTACGTATCCTTCCAATAATAATAAAGAGAGCAAAATAATAAATGTAATAATAACAATAATAAATAGAGTAAAATAATAATTGTAATAATAATAGAGTAAATTAATCTATCTATGTATATAATAAAAGTCAGTGTTTGCGGAGGGCGGGAGGTGCGGAGGAATATGTGGCAGCGTTTCGATTGGTTGCCACTGTGGGATTATTTGCATAAAGGACTCTGATTGGCCAGCCTCAGAACTCCCAACATTCTAAAGCAACAGACAGAGGGGATTGGTTGCCACTGAGGGAGTATTTGCATAAAGGACTCTGATTGGCCAGAATCCAAGAATCCAAAACTCTACATTCAAACAACATGATTGGTTGACACTTAGGGAGAATTTGCAGAACCGGCTCAGATTGGCCACCATTCCTACATCCCAAATCTCAAAGGTGACAGAGAGAGTACTTCACAAAAAGTCTTCTTTTAGCTGATTTTACAAACTAGGCCTTACCCTCAATTGACAGTACACCTTCACTCACGTACTAAAACTACTGCGCCCCTCATCCAATGACTGGTCAAGACCACACACATAACTCCCATTACCCCCTTTACATCCTGGTGAGGTTTAGGGCAGGTGGACCACGGATTATGGGATTTTTAGTACGTTCACATGCTTTACTTCCCACAGAACACTGTGCCCCCAACCAAGAACAATACAGACCAAACTTGGCACACAGTGCCCCTATGACCCACTCTACATTCTACTGCTGTTTGGAAGAGAGTGGACCATGGATGGGACTTGAGGTACCTCCATGGATTATGGGATTTGTAGTACTTTCACAGCCATCATTTCCCACAGACCACTGCAGCCCTGAACAAATACCTATAAAGACTACACTTGGCACCCTGTGCCCCCATGACCCAGTCTCCGTCCTTCTACAATTTAGAGGAGGGCAGACCATGGATGATGGGACTTCAACTACCTCTACTCACTGCCCAAGACCGCTGCGGCCCCCAACAAAGACCGATAAAGACCACACTTGGCACACAGAGCCCCCATGACCCACTCTATCTTCTACTGCAGTTTGGAGGAGGGTGGACCATGAATGATGGGACTTGAAGTACCAAAGACCAACCTTGGCACACAATGCCTTTCTCAAATAACCCGGGCACCACCGGGTCCCCAAGCTAGTAAATGTAATAAAAATAATAGAGTAAAATAATGTAAATGTAATAATATCAATAATAGAATAAAGTAACAAATGTTATAATAATAGAGTAAAATAATAAACGTAATGAAAATAATACTAATAACAGAGTAAAATAATAAATAACCTTGGCTCGAGTATAAGCCAAGGGGAGCTTTTTCAGCCTAAAAAAGGGGCTTATAGTCGAGTATATACAGTAGTTTTCAAGCAAAGATTACCTATATCTGACCTATTAAAAGTTAATCATAGATACTCATTCACTCTGACAGACTTTAGATGCTTTTGGAAAATATTACTAATACTTAAGTGTCAATTAGGCTATTTGCCTTGTTTACTGAAACTCGTTTGAAATCATGCTGTTGTGTTTCCCTCTTATATCTGTCTTTACAGAGAAGGCACAGTTGCAAGTGCTGAAAGTAAACCACAATCCAAAATTCATTTTTCCATCCAGTGTAGGCAGTGGTTATTTTTTTCCCTGCATTTATTCTAGCTTTCCAAACATCAGTTTTGCTTTGCTTTAAGTAAATAATCACAACCTAACGGTGGATTTGCTTGTCAATTGAAGCTAAGGCTTAATGTAGGTTTTCAAAACGAGGAACAGTATTTATTATTTATTTACTACATTTCTATACCACCCCTCTCAGCCTGAAGGCGACTCGAGGTGGTTTACATATGGCAATAATTAATGCCCACAAGATAAAATACAGTTAAAAACAATTATATCTATATATATAAAAAGAGAGTGGTCGTGGAACAGGGCAAATGGACGCAAAAACTACATGTCCCAGACACACGAAACTCCACAGGCCACTAATCCATACCACAAGGTCCATAGCCGGCCCACAAAAACACACCAAAACACAACACAACACCCCCGAAAACACCCCCAAAAAACTACATTACCACGCATGCGCAAAACGCCACAACCACGGCGGCAACAAGAAAACCACGCCCCACCTCCTCCTCTAATGCTCCCTCCCACCCCACATCCACAGAAAAACACCTTACCACGCTCCCGGACCCTAACCGCCTCCCAGCCGCTCCCGAAACCCGATCCACGCTGCCAACGCCATGCCCCCCTCCTCTGCCACCTCAAAACCCCTCAGGAACCCGGGCCGCGGCCCACTACCGAAGAGACGACGGAGGAGCCCAAGGAGGCGCGGGGGCCGGCCGCCTCCGGTAACGGATGGGAGCCGGCGAGACAGGCCGCGGACGCGGCGGAGAAGGAGCCAAGGCCATCGCCCACAAGATCCGAGTGCAGCAACGGCTGCCAGGCGGTGCAGCAAGCGGCCCTGGCCATGGGACTACACTTCCCAGAAGCCTCTACGCCGCTCACTGAGAAAAAAGGTGACCCGGGGCCGTCAGGGAAGTGTACTTCCATAACCACGCTCCTTCCTTCCCAAAAACCGGCACAAAGCCTTCTGGGAAGTGTAGTCCCATGGCCAGACCCACCTCCTACACCATCTCCCAGCCATTCCTACACCCGAATCTTCCAGACGACGCCCTTCCAACAGGCACACACACACACAAAGACAGAGAGCAGGAAAAAAAGCAGACAACAGAAGGACATGGAAGACGCAGGCAAGATTCCAAAACACATACTAATAAACAACCATAACCAAAAAACCCCTTAAAACCCCTACACAAAACAACACCAACACACACATATATACACATCAACATTATATACACATCAACATATATACACATATACACAAACATACACACACACATATAAACACACATACACATATACACACACACATATAAACACACACACAAAAACACAAATACATATATATACAGACACACAAAAAATACACACACATTCACAAATATACACACACATGTATATTCACAAATATACACACACATATATAAACATACACATATGTACACATACATAAACATACACACACACATAAAAACACACATATACAAACACATAAACACAAAGACATATATAAATATACACAAATACATACACATAAACAACTACACATATATACACATACAAAACCCCAAACACACAAACATACACACATATACACACACATACATACACAAACACATATACATACACATAAACACACATATACACACATACACATACATAGACAAACACATATAACTACACATACACACATATATATACACACATATACATACACATATATACACACACAACACACATAGCCACATCATTTCCAAACATACCCAGACGTACTCACATCTCCTAAATAGGGCACAGCAACGCGTGCCGGGTTCAGTTAGTATAGTATAACCATATAAAAACAATAAATAATCAGCAATTAAAACCATAAAATACAATTCTCAGCATCTCAGCGTTAAAATCATTTTCCGTCGCATTGTCATATCATTCCATAAATCTCAAACAGTTATACTGCGTCTGCAAATGCCTGCTCGAATAGCCAGGTTTTAACTCTCTTTCAAAATGTTAGGAGGGAGGAGGCTGATCTAATGTCCCTGGGGAGGGCATTCCAAAGCCGAGGGGCCACCACTGAGAAGGCCCTGTCTCTCGTCCCTGCCAGTCGACTCTGCGAAGAAGGTGGGACCGAGAGCAGGGTCTCTCCGGATGATCTTGTACACCTTGATGGTTCATAGGAAGAGATGGACAGGTAAGCTGGGCCAGAACCATTTAGGGCTTTAAAGGCTAAAGCCAGCACTTTGAATTGTGCCCGGTAGCAGACTGGCAGCCAGTGGAGCTGGCGTAACAGAGGAGTTATGTGCTCTTTGAGCGTCGCTCCTGTTAGCAACCTGGCTGCTGTCCGTTGGACCAATTAAAGCTTCCGAACAGTCTTCAAAGGCAGCCCCACGTAGAGAGCGTTGCAGTAGTCTATACGGGATGTAACCAGAGCGTGGACTTCCCAAGGTACGGGCGCAGCTGGCACACAAGTAGTCTTAGAGATAATAGAATCCTAGACTTGGAAGTGACTTCGTGGGCCATCCAGTCCAACCCCATTTTGCCAAGAAGCAGGAAAACCTCATTCAAAGCACCCCCGGCAGATGGCCATCCAGCCTCTGTTTAAAAGCCTCCAAAGAAGGAGCCTTCGCCACACTCTAGGGCAGAGAGTTCCACTGATGAATAGCTCTATTAGGAATTTCTTCCTAATCTTCAGGTGGAATCTCCTTTCTTTCTTGTAGTTTGAAGCCATAGTTTCATTGCATCCTAGTCTCCAGGGCAGCAGAAAACAAGCTGCTTCCTCCTTCCTGTGATTTCCCCTCACATATTTATATATGGACCCCATCACGTCTCCTATCAGCCTTCTCTTCTGCAGGCTAAACATGCCCAGCTCTTTAAGCCGCTCCTCATAGGGCATGTTCTCCAGACCCTTCATCATTTGAGTCACCCTCCTCCGGAAACATTCCAACTTAGAGACAACATCTCCCTTCAATTGCGGTGCCCAGAATTGGACACGGTGTGATTCCAGGTGTGGTCTCACCAAGGCGGAATAGAGGGCTAGCGTGACTTCTCTGGATCTAAACCAGACCTGGGCAATTACCGGCTCTCCAGGTGTTTTGGACTTCAACTCCCAGAAAATCTAACAGCTGGTAAACTGGCAAGGATTTCTGGGAGTTGAAGTCCAAAACACCTGGAGGGCCGGTAATTGCCCAGGTCTGATCTAAACACTAGACTCCTATTTATGCAGGCCAAAATCCCATTGGTTTTTAAAGCTACCACATCACATTGTTTACTCATGTTCACCTTCTTCCACACGAGGACTCCCAAGATCTTTTTTACATTCAGATACATTAAGTTTGTTAGTTTGTGTTGCAGCCTTAATCAATCAAATCTATATGGATGAATATGAATAATAAATTTTGCTGGGGGGAGATCCTTTCAAGTGTTAAAATTGTAGGTGAAAATCTAAACATCATAAATTAGAGGGTTGTTGTGAGTTTTCCGGGCTGTCTTGCCATGTTCCAGAAGCATTCTCTCCTGACGTTTCGCCTGCATCTATGGCAGGAATCCTCAGAGGTTGTGAACTCTGTTGGATTGGTTTTTAATGTATTTGTGTTGTTTTGATAATTTGGGGAATGTTCATGGCTCCGAAAGGATGTTGGCTGCCCTTCCCGGTTTTGCGTACTCTGTATGTTGGTGTTTTGCTATTTGGAAGCTGCCCTGACTCCCCTAGGGGAGGTAGAGCAGTATATAAATAAAGTATTATTATTATTATTGTAATGTTGAAGGCATTCATGGCTGGAGTCACTGGGTTCTTGAAGATTTTTCGGGCTATATGACCATGTTCTAGAACAGGGGTGGGCAATTATTTTTGCCAAGGGGCCACATGAGAGCCAAAAAAATATTATGGAGGGCCACACCTAAAGGCAGAACTACATGCAAATCTACATAATTTATTTATTTATTCACTTACTATATTTACTATATATTACACATCATTAATATTAACATATTAATATATCAAGAAATATTCATATATTATTAGTATTAATATCATAATTATTATATTATAGTATATATATAGACATTATAATGTATTGAAATTATAATATAATATAACATTATGTTATATTATTTATTATATTATTATTATAAAATTATTATACAACAATAATAAAAACCACTAAAATAAAATAATGCTTCCTTGTCGTCCCCTTCTCTGGAGAGTTTTATGCAGAGGCTTGATGGCCATCAGTCGGGGGCGCTTTGATTGTGTATCCCTGGGGGTTGGGCTGGATGGCCCTGGGGTCCCTTCCCTCTCGATGACTTCCTGTTCCCACCTTTCTAAAAACCTCCTGACAGCGAGCCTTTGAGATTCGTGATGGAAAAGGAAGAGATCAAACCCCATTGGAAGGATGGGAAACTCAGCACCAAACTTGGCACGAATCCTCAATATGCCCAAATGTGAACACTGGGGAAATTTGGGGAAAATAGACATTTGGGAGTTGCTGGGATGTATAGTTCACTTATTAATAAGCATGCTCGGCGGCGGCGCTTGTTCCCTCCCTCCCTCCCTGGCCTCCTCCTGTTCTCCCCCTCCTTCCCTCCCTCTCCATCGGTCGCTCTGCTTGCCTGCCTGCCTCGCCCTCTCGCCCCGCTCGCCGCTCGCTCGCCCTGCCCGCCTGCCTGCTGAGGCCCTTAGGAGGGCCGGATAGACGCGGCCAAAGGGCTGCGTCCGCCCACCCGGGGCGTAGTTTGCCCACCCCTGTTCTAGGAGCATTCTCTCCTAGCGTTTCGCCTACATCTATAACAAGCATCCTCAGGGGTTGTGAGGATGCTTGCCATAGATGCAGGTGAAACGTCAGGAGAGAATGCTTCTAGAACATGGCCATATAGCCCGAAAAACCTACAACTTATTATTATTATTACTATTATTGGAAACTAATATAATGGGGTTTATATATCTGTGGAATATCCAGGGTGGGAGAAAGAATTCTTGTCTGTTGAAACTAGGTGTGAATGTTTCAATTGGCCACCTTGATTAGCATTTAATGGACTAGCAGATTCAAGGTCTGGCTTCTTACTACCTGGGGGAATCCTTTGTTGGGAGATGATTGGCTGTCCCTGATTTTTGTAAAAAAAAATTAATTTTTTTTAATTTTTAAAATAATGTTTATTGTAGTTGTACAAAAACAACATATACAAGTACATAAACATATACATAAACATATACACAGCAAAGACATTTTACCCTTAGGGTAACACAGGGGTAGGGTAGGGATAGGTTGTCAGTGGGGATACGATAGACATATGGTTATACATATTGATGAGAACATAGAAAGTGGCTACAAACAGTTTGACTTCACGTTATGCTACAAGAATTGTGTGATAAGATATTTACTTTGCAATTTCTAATGTTTAAATCCATAGACCTTTCATGTTGACATTTTCCTTATTTTTTATATAAGTCACTAGTGGTTTCCATGTTTCATTGAATTGTTTGGATGTGTTATTTCTTAATAAAGTTGTTAATCTGTCCATTTGCACGATTTCTAAGATTGTATAGAGACATTCTTCTTCGTTCGGTAATTCCTTTGTTTTCCAATATCTTGCCAATACAATCCTTTCGGCTGCTGTGATTAGCTGTCCCTGATTGTTTCTTGTCTGGACTTCCGCTGTTTTTGAGTGTTGTTCTTTATTTATCCTTGGAAAATACATTGTAAATTACAGTTGCTAATTTACAAATAGGTTTTTGCCTGATCTGTTCAGTTGCGGTGCAGTGTATGTACTCATTTTGGTAATATATTTTCAGTAAGTATCTCATATCAATTTTCCACCTCTCCTCAGATCAGTTTTCACCTTCAAGGTTTCACTGTCACTGCATCAAGACAACCCTCTTAAGCCTTTCCCCCCATTTCTCTGGATTTACTTGGAGCCAGAAAGTCGTCTTCTAGATTGCAGGCATAAATGCAGCTACAAATACGAAGACTTTCCGCTTAAGTCGGTGGATTAAGTTTCCATAGGCTAAGTAAAGTGAAGGTTCTTTTGTTCATGGGGTCTGTTCTTTTCATTCAGTATACCAGTAATCTTGATGTTTACACTACAAACCTGTGGCTAAATCATGAAATATGTGGGTCTGTGCAAGATACTTTTAATTCTGTAAGTGCCAGGTCCATGATATCCAGAAACACTGTGTGTGACACATAAATAATATTTATTTATTTATTTACAGTATTTATATTCCACCCCTTCTCACCGTGCAGGGGACTCAGGGCGGATTACAATGTACACATACATGGCAAACATTCAATGCCATAGACATACAACACATATGGACAGTCAGAGGCTGTTTAACATTCCACTTTTCTGGCCACCAGGAGAGCTGTCGCTTCACCGTCCATCTGTGACACTGATTAAGTACTTCCGCATTCCCCACATGCTTTGCTGGAGATTTATTTATGGCCTCGTAAATTAGTTAAATTAGCCTCCTCACACATAGGTGGCAACTAAATGTCCTACTTGACAGATGCAACTGTCTTTTGGGTTGCAAAGGTCGACAACAAACTACACAATTGGTCGGAAGCTCATTCCGACCCGGGATGGCTTCGAATTCATGACCTTCGGTCAGTAGTGATCTTAATGCAGCTGACACCCAGCCAGCTGTGCCACAGTCCTGATGCTGTGTAACACAATTTTTGTTCCTGGGTTATAAATGTCATTTCCTAGTTGATTCTATCATTTTTTTTAAAAAAACATTAACAACGTTTACTAGATTGCAAACATTTTGTTTCCTTCTGCTCATTGAAAGGTTAAAAATGGCATGTTTTCATTAAGGGAAATTACAAACGAAGTGCCTAGACTGAAAGAAATAATAGTACTACCATTTGCCCACCCCTGTTCTAGAAGCATTCTCTCCTAGCGTTTCGCCTACATCTATAACAAGCATCCTCAGAGGTTGTTTCTGGAGTGCAACAACTATTTTTAAAGTAAGTACTGCACAGGAAATAACACTTCCAAATGGGGAACAGGGTTTGTTGTTGTTTTTCAAATGTTGTTACTGAACAGTTTTGCCCATTATTTTCTCTACTTTCAATTGGAAAGAAGAATAGTAAGCTTGCAGTGGAAGTGCTATAACATGCTTATGAATAACACTCACAATGAGGGTGCAGGTAACAGGTATATTCAATGAATCACAAGTAAATCACAGGTCAATGCTCAGCACATTAAGTCATGTACTACAAACATATAAATGGGCACAAAACATAAGCCTCATTTGCTGAAAATAGCAATGGCGGGGAGACAAACCCCAGGTGCATACTCACTCGGCACAAGTACGCGCCTGGGGTTTGTCTCCCCGCCATTGCTATTTTCAGCAAATGAGGCTTATGTTTTGTGCCCATTCATATGTTTGTAGTACATGACTTAATGTGCTGAGCATTGACCTGTGATTTACTTGTGATTCATTGAATATACCTGTTACCTGCACCCTCATTGTGAGTGTTATTACTTTGCTCCTTGCCTTGCATTGTTTAAAGTAGCCGCCACCCTTTCCACTATAACATGCTTATGAGCCATCACATTACCTTTGTGTATGTGCTTTCAAGTAGCCTGTTGTAGTGATTTCTACTCTTATGGATTCCCCAATTTCTCTGAGGAGGGTCCTTTATGTTTTTGCTGCCACCATATACTAAGAGATCTCCCTGAGATTGAGAAGGAGATAGTTGCTTATAGATGAAACAGTAACTTAGTTTATTTGTATCATTCTAGTGACCAATGTGTAATGGTTTCAAAAAGTATAAAGGCTTGTTGGTTACAAAGATGTGTATATTCTCTTAGGAAGACATTACAAAACAAATTTCAGCAACCCTGATGAATTGTGCTTTGCTGTGTATTTTATTGGCTTTGCTGTGTTTTTATTGTGTTTTACTGTGTTTCATTGCATTTTATTGTGTAATACTGTGTTTTTAAACTGTGTTTTCACTGTTGTAAGTCGCCCCGAGCCACACCGGGAGTGGCGACTAACACTTGTGAATAATAAATAAATAAAAATAAAATAAGTTTCATTCAAGCCTTTTCTCTTTCGGAAAGGACTTGTATCGTACCACTTGACAACTGATTTCTCTAACTATCTTTAACTTGACATAGAGATCCTGACCGTTTGGTCCTTTAACCTTCCCTACTGTCATTAGCTTTCTGTTATCAGTCACCTGTCTTAGCTATTCCCTAGCTAATTCTTCAGCTGACTTCAGCTAACTACTTAACTGACTCCAGCTCACTGACTAACAGACTCTCTCTGGCTGCAGCTAAATCCTAACTCTGCTAACAGCAAACTACAACTGACTGACATTTTTAAAACCAACATTCCTTTTCTTTCCAGTGACATTTGGCCCCACCCCTTTTCCTCAGCTTGGAGCTAGGTTGCCATGGCAATGCTTGGAGCCTCTGTCCCACTCTCAACTAATAGTAATATCCTATCTAAACCTTATACATTTTAACTGAGCATTTTATTACATACACTCATCTTTAAATAAACAGTTTCAAAGCCAGTTCATATCAACATACTATATACATAAACATTCAGATACTTACACATTTACCTGTAGAGTACATTACCACTTTGAGACTTCACCACACCTGTTCACTATAGAATTATGTAAGGTTCTCTTAAACAAAGAATAGTCAGAGGTGGCATGCATGCCATATATAGTATAACTGGCAGGGAAATACTAATATTTTTAGAAAAGCAATTGTGCTGCCATCAATCCGACTTTCCCTGCTGTTCTGCCTGTTTCAAGGACTTGGTTTGGATGAAATCTTTATATGTATTTTAATTATGGTAATCGATCTGAAATATATCTAGTTTAAAGAAGATAGATTAGTGAGCCTCCTGGGTAAGCAAAAATGTATTTGAAATATTGGAGTTTTCTGGGCTGTATGGCCATGTTCCAGAAGCATTCTCTCCTGACATTTCACCCACATCTATGGCAGGCACACTCAGAGGTTGTGAGGTTTGTTAGAAACTAGGCAAATGA
The DNA here is from genome assembly GCA_030556195.1 of Anolis apletophallus. Classification (NCBI taxonomy): domain Eukaryota; kingdom Metazoa; phylum Chordata; class Lepidosauria; order Squamata; family Anolidae; genus Anolis; species Anolis apletophallus. The sequence goes on along the minus strand of JARBWK010000011.1, from coordinate 113,588,541 downwards.
GGTTTATATGTCTGTGAAATGTCCAGGATGGGAGAAAGGACTCTTGTCTGTTTGAGGCAAGTGTGAATGTTGCAGTTGGCCACCTTGATGAGCATTGAATGGCCATGTAGCTTCAAGGCTTGGCTGCTTCCTGCCAGGGGAGTCCTTTGTGTGGAGCTGTTAGCTGGCCCTGATTGATTCCTGTCTGGAATTCCCCTGTTTTCTGAGTATTGCTCTTTATTTACTGTCCTGATTTTAGAGGTTTTTAAAAATACTGGTAGCCAGATTTTGTTCAATTTCATTGTTTCCTCCTTTCCGTTGAAATTGTCCATGTGTGCGTGGATTTCAGAAACTTCTCTGTGTAGTCTGACATGGTGGTTGTTAGAGTGAAACACACAAAGAGACTAGATATTATCAAAAATAATGTGTATATATAGGCATATAAACAAGCAGGTGGGACACGCTGATTGAGAACAATAACAATAACAGTTCTCCAGCGCTTACATAAACAATCACCATGGTGTAAATACCATACGAAGAAAGTGTGGCGTGGTTCCTGGGCGGTGTCCCAAGGAGCGGCGTGTGTAAGTCCAGGAGGGCAACGAGGTAAACAGAAGAGGAAGGGGATCAGTTCACAGGCGGAAAGGAAAGATAAATCCGGGAGTTAAAACCGCAGTGATCCCAAGCCGCTGCAATAAGCGGTGGAGGCTAAATGCCTTTGTTTGTAATCCGGGCTCCTAAAGCGGCCGATAGCCAGGAGCAGTGCTGCGCGAATGCGCTCCGTGTCCTCATGCCAGAACAAAACACGCCGTCCTCAGAGGCAACCAAGGGGAGGAAGCACAGGGACTGGGTCAGCGATACAACCCACTCGGGCACGCTGCAACGGTTTCAGCTGCAGGGGCCCGATCCGTTTCGCCGATTAATGGCTTTTTCAAGTGGCCAGGTGCGGTGGAAATCACAGGCGTTTCACAGAACATACAATATCTGTAACAACATCATGATTATAATACAAGTCTATGAATTACAGTAATAAGAGTCATGGAGAGTACACATTATAACGTACCGTGCAATAGCATGGCCCCATCATAGGTAGTTCCATGGACACGAAGGTAAGCATTGATGTAAAATGGCCGTATTTAAATCATATAGAAAGACAAACAGGTGAAACATATTGCAGAATTGTGATGAATTCCCTACCTAGTAGGCTAGGTAAAGCCTAAGCCCAAGAAATTAGCAGCCATTTTAGATAGTTGCCTGGGGCATCCATCTTGGATCTCATTTCCAAAAGGGGTGTGCCTAAGAGTAAGTCTGGAGGGAAAAAATGAGGGGAGTTAGGATTGGCTGGTAGAGAGGCGGTGGAGCCAAACTTAGAAAAAGAAAAAAATGACTTGAAAGGGGGCGTTTTGAAAAACCCTGTCTGACAGAGTCAGAGTTCAGTGAAGGCGTCTGTTGGAGGGAGTGTTAAAGAAGAGTTGTGGGAGTTAGTGTTAGAGAGAAGAGGCCTGCAAATTGGTCAGGTAGCTAGCAGAGTAAGCTAGTGAGTAGTTTCTACAGATATCAGGGAGATGGTTGGTGGAGGAGAGAGAGATCCAGTGAAGGACTATCTGTAATTGTGGTGTTCCAGCCTGGTGTTCATGTGCATGATGGGAATGATGGGATTGGTGTTCATGTGCATGATGGGGATGCTGAGATTGATATTGAGCATACTGATGTGCAAAGTGAAGTTTCAGATGAGGCTCCTGCTCCTGAACAGTTTAGTTCCCAGGGCACTGTTAGATAAAGAGTCCTTCATTAAGGATTCAGAAGGCCTTTGTAAAGATAACACTGCAGCTGAAAATTTTAATGACCAAAGGGAGGCTGAAATGCCGTTTGATCACAAGGCCAACATTAGGGAGCGAAGACAAGCTTCTCAGGATGTTAGGCGCAGCTGCAAGTTTCAGCAAAGGGATACAAAGTGAAACTAATTTTCCCTTACTTAGGTTTGTAAGAAAGGTTCATGCTTCAGTTTCCAGGCTTCGTTTAGAAAAGGCATCACGTCAGAATTCCTTGTCTCTACGGTAGTTCATGTTTGCCTTGGCCTTGTTTTTTATGGATTGTTTCTATGCTGCATTGAACTGTCCTAGAATCTAGCATCAAGCTTTTAACCTCTACCTTTTGGATCTTGGAATTTTGAACTGTGTGCTACCTTTGGATTTATCTTACGTTTTATCTTCTTTTACCTTTTGTTGGACACTATACTTTGTTTCAATAAAAGACTATCATTCAAAGACTGTCTGATGTGTGTGTGAACTAGGGGGGTACTTCTGTCTGAAGTGCAACAGTAGTGGAGTTAAGGTTTGCTAGGCAGAGAGGAAATCCTGTAAATTCTTGGAGGGAGAAAGGAGTGGTATTTTGTAACTAAGATCTGAACTGTTTAAAGGAACCATACGCTTTCATTCCAATATTTCTGAACCACTAAGCTTAATGCCTACTTTTGTAAGTTCTCTTAAATAAACTTCATTGTGTTATTGTTCAACACATCTGCCTCACGTGTGCCTCTGTCAATCAATCAATCAATCAAAACTTTATTACGGTCACAGACTAGCACAAAGCGGGCACAAGCGCCCTAAGAGGAGAAGGACAACTCCCGACCCCAGTAAACAGTTATTTAAAATCAGACTAGAAATCAGTATAAAAATATATTTTAAAAGACAGGATATTGTTGCCTTACGGTGTCAATCATCATCCGTCTGATATTAAGGGCAGCAGCACAGAACTTAGCAACACTGTAAGTCATTGCAGTGTTAGAGTCCGAAAACAGCAGGGTGGAATAACATATTTCACTGCGCCCCGGGTACTTTAAAAGCCATGGCCCAAACTTAGTTAGGTGATGGGATAGTAAAAGTTACAATAATTGTTACTCTGTGTCAAACCAGATCTGTTTTCTCTCCCTTACGCACCGCAGGCAACTTGCGAAACTCCAAGATGAAAATATAGGGATCAGCGGAACTGGGATAATTGAAAAAGAAACAGGAATGTAAAAATCCACCTACCCAGAACTTTGTCAACTTATGTCTCTCTATTTCCTTTCCGGCACCCTTTTCTTTTTATGTTGAGAAATGCTGGTGGCGTTTCTTATTCCCCTTTTACCTTCCTGATGTGTTGACTCGTATTTGGTTTTAAGTGATGTTGTGTTTTTGTGTGCGTTCAACTTTTGTGAAAACTGAATAAAGACCTTTTTTTTAATAAAAAAAAGCCATGGCCCAATGAGGTTGGATCTAAGATCTCTGTAGAACATGCATTGAAGAAGCACGTGCTCAGTTGTTTCCACATGACCAGACCCACAGGGGCATAGTCTCTGCTTGAAGGGGGTCTTCCGATACCTCCCCGCATGGCATCTTGCCAGGGTAAAAGCCCTTCGGTGTTTGGGCACCTCCAGGTCTGTTAGGTATGCCATGGGGGCAGTGAGGTATCTAGTGGCTTCCCTAACAATGAAGGCTGGGGAACAGGCTAGGTCGGATTGGCGCTCTATGTCCAGGATCCATTGCTTAATGAGATCCTTGGCTTGGTCCCACCTCATGCTTAGCAATTGTCCTTGGGAGAAACCTAGTGTTGCGATCTTTGCTGCTACTGTTTTAATCCATGTGGACTGGAAGTCGTCTCTCATGATGAGGGGGGCAAGAATGTGCCTCTGTCAAAGAAGTTTTAAATCTGTTTCCTGCAGCAATCAAAAGTCTAATGGTAGCAGCGTACATCTTGAAGAAAGAGTATCTTCAGTATTACCTCAGTGCACAGGCCTGAATTCAAGTCCAGAGCATTCTTGCCTAAGATACCTATAGTAAGCCAAAGGCTTAATATCACTTATAAGTTTGGTGGTGACCAGTGGTATTTTAAGAGGATTTCCGGCCAGAAGAGTGTTCCAGCTTCATCAAAGTCACGGTTTTGATTTTGGGGGTTCCAGTAACCACCCTCCGATTTGTTATAGCAGGGGCCAGGAACCAATGGCTCGGGAGCCAGATGAGGCTCTTTTCATGATTGCATCTGGCTCTCCAGAGCAGCCTGGGCCTCAGTTTCCCAACATGCAGCAGGGAGGAGTGACACATTCTCCATTCTTTCCTTCCTTCCTTCCTTCCCATTCCTTCCTTTCTGTCTCCCCTTCACCCTTTCCTTCTCTCCTTCCTTTTCCCTCCCTCTCTCCCCTTCCTTCCTTCCTCCATTCTCTCTCCCTCTTCCTTCCTTCCTCTTCTATTCTTTTCCCCAAGTCTTCCTTTCCTTCTCCTTCCTTTCTTTTCACTTCCCTCTCTCTCCCCTTCTTTCTTTTCTTCTTTTCCCTTCATTATTTTACTTTTTCCTCACTCCCTTTCCTTTCTTTTCCCCCCTCCTTGTCTCTCTTCTGCTTTTCTTTTCTTCCTTTTCCATAATTCGTTCTTCTTTTCTTTCTTCCTCTCCCCCTCCCTCCTTTATTTCCTCTGTCTTTCTTTCTTTCTTCCCCCCTTCCTTCCTTCCATCTTCTCTTCCTTCCCAGAGTCCTGAGCATGCCTTTTGCAGAGCCAGGTCTGAAGTGTCCCGTCATTTTGCCGGGGGAATCCTTTTCTCATCGTATGGACGTATAGACTCACATTTAGTTGAATTCAGTCTTAAAATATTAAGCCATATATTATATGGCTCTCACTGAAATAAATTTCCAAATATTTTGCTTTCATGGCTCTCTGATTCAAAAAGGTTCCCGACCCCTGTGTTATAGGAATCATTACTCCTGACTGCTTGGAGGAGACGCTTGTGCTGGAGAAAGGGTAACTTAAAGGACTGGGGATAAAGAATTGAGTCTCAAGGTTTGGCTATTCAGCCTGTATTATGGAAATTGCATAAAATGCTAGCATATATTTCCTCTCACAGTAAAAGCAAATGAGTCGATAAGATGTTGTTGAAGGCTTTCATGGCCAGAATCAGTGGGCCATTGTGTGTTTTCTGGGCTGTGTGGCCATGTTCTGGAATGATTGATTATATTGTTTTATGTTTGATTTTACTTTTTTGTTGTGTTATCGGGCTCGTCCTCATGTAAGCCGCCCTGAGTCCCCGTTGGGGGGATGGTGGCGGGGTACTAATAAAGATTATTATTATTATCTCCTGACGTTGCACCTGCACCTATGGCAACAACCCAAGTTGGTAATAATTGTGATTCCAGAGCAGTTTTCAATATGTGCATGCTTGTCCTCAAACATCGTGGTACCTGATATAAATGTTTCTGAACAGTTATCAAATTCTTCCTTTTCAAAGATACCAGAAGTTGCAAAACAGCCGATATGAGAACATAGGACTTCCTGTCCTGTCAGATTGGCAGTAGTCAATATTGAAATGCTAAATCCTGTACCCCAAATGCCGTATTGTAATGTATTTGAACATCACTGAATGTGTGTTTTCTGTCTTTTTTTCAGGGCTGCAGGGTTCTAGTTGATGCCCGGGACAAACTAGGCATTCCTTGGCAGTACACAGAGAACGAGAAGCATGGGATGTTTCTGATGGCCTTTGAAAACAAGGCTGGGATGCCCATTGAACCCTCTCTCTTCCAGCTCTATGTGCCTGCCTTGATTGGTCTGTGGAAGGATTCTGGGATCAAAGAAGCTTTTAGCCGCAGGAGTGAATACCAGCTGGTGAGTAGGTGAAATGGCGTTTTGGAGGAAAGAGCAGGGACTGCACATGTATAGAAATACTCCTCCAGTTATAAGAGCAGTTTTAGGACATAACACTCTGTTTACCATTCAAGCAGCTGTGAAAGTGCTATAATGAATCACAATGTATGGATAGTGGTGGGCAGTAATATGGGGAAAAAGTTTTAAAACTTGTTTAACAGGATTACCGAGAGCAGTATGAGGTATGTCTTCCTTACGAACTAATTTTCCTGCTTGGTTCTTTGGATTGAGCCCTTCTCTTTCAAGAAATCAGTAATATTATAATCTTAAAGCTCAGCAGAAATTAATAATAATAATAATATTTATTTGTACCCTGCCATCTCCCCGAAGGGGACTCGGGGCAGCTTACATGAGGCCAAGCCCAGAAATGCATATCAATACAATAACATAAAAAACATAAAACAATATTTCAAGTAGAATAAAATCATGGTTTTTTTCTCTCCTAAATCTTTATCCTATATCAGGGCTGTCCAACTGGCGGCCCGGGGGCCCGTATAAGGCCCCCCAGCCCCTTCCCTACGGCCCCCTAAGCTTTTTAATAAAAAAATAAAAATTGAAAAATAAAATTAATAATAAAAATTAAAAAAAATACCTACTTCCGGGTTTGGAGCAAGTATCGCGAGAATACGCAATCCACATGGGATTTCGCTGTCAATGCGAGATCACGCCGGCGTTGACAGCGAAATCCTGTGTGGATTGCGTATTCTCGCGATACTCTTCGGCTACTCTACTACTGGATCACTGAGGCCCACAGACGCGATTAGGACCTTCTTCGACTCAGTCGGTCATCGCCTCTCTCGTCATCCGGGTACTCCTGGATCCTGCGCGTTTGGAAAAGGTAGGCCGAACCAGGGGGCTCCTCAGGGGGCTCCTCATTCCTTCCCCCCATCTCCCCTCATGTATTAAATATAAGATTAAATATATTTAAAGATGAAATAAGGGGAGATGGGATACATTAAAATAAGGGGAGAGGGGAGGATGGAATTAAATATATTTAATATTACATTAAAATAAGGGGAGAGGGGAGGATGGAATTAAATAGATTTAATATTAAAGTAAAATATTTTATCCCTGCATTTTATCTCAGTAAAAGATTATATTTGACTGTATGCATGCCCCTTTTGAATTCCCATCCTTCATTTAATGTTAGTAAAAGATAATATTTGACTGTATGCATGCCCCTTGTAAAGCAGGCTCATTGTTCCCATTAAAATTCTGTTATAATCTTCAGTTCCATTATTTTATTTATTTATTTTATCATTAATAATGCAACTAAGAATTTAAGTAAATTGGAGCCGGGGGAGGGGCGGGGGTGGAGCTGGGGAGGGGTTGGAGCCAGGGGTGGGTGGGGGTGGAGCCGGGGCCGGGGCAGACCCTTCGGCCCCCCAGGTCATCAGTGACCGGAATTCAGGCCCCTGGTCCGGTAGAAGTTGGACAGCCCTGTCCTATATGGTGTTCTGAAAACAACTTTTCCAAAAAGAAACGGCTACGACTCATGGGTGGATTGAGAAGGCAATGGATATTATGAACATGGATCTATTGACACAAAATATTGCCCATCTTTAAAAAAAACAAATTGGAATAACTTTATTGACTTTTTAAAAAAAAAATACAAGTACATATTTAAAAAGGATAATAATAATAATAACAATATAAAATGGTATAATAAACCCAAAGGATCAAGTATAAACCATAATGGGAAATTGACCTAAGATATGTTTAAGGGAAAACAATAGCTATCACAAAGTGATCAGGAAGTAAAAATAATTTTTATGTTGAGGTGAGGATGAGTAAGGTTTATTTGTTTTGTTACGGTATTGTCTTAGTTGTCTTACTATCAGTGGTGTAATGTATATTGATGTGTTCATTGTCTTGGTTGTGTTGGTATGTTGGTATGTGTGTGTGGTTTTTCATGAATAAAAATCAATTTCCAAAAAAAAAACTTTTCCAAAATGAAGAAATTCTCCAATTCCTTGTTACTGAATTGGGAAACCAGAGCTCTTCTTGCAAAGGTTTTGGAGTATAACAACCTCTGGCTTAATGTCTTATCAAAGGCTTTCATGGCCAGAATAGAATCACTGGGTTGCTATGAGTTTTCCAGGCTGTCTGGCCATGTTCCAGAAGCATTCTCTTCTGATGTTTTGCCCACATCTATATCTATATATATCTATATATCTGTAGAATAATGTCCAGGGTGGAGAAGAACTCTCGCCTGCTTGAGGCAGATGTAAATGTTGCAGTTGGCCACCTTGATTAGCATTGAATGGCTTTGCAGCTTCAAAGCCTGGCTGGTTGCTATCTGGAGGAATCCTTTGTTGCCAGGGGAGTAAATAAAGAGGAACACTCAGAAAATGGGGAATTCCAGACAAGAAACAATCATGAACAGCTAGCACCTCCAAACAAACGATTCCTCCAGGCAGCAACTGGCCAGGCTTTGAAGCTGCAAGGCTGTTAGATGCTAATTAAGCTGTGCTGTGCTAATAATAAAATGTATCGTATATACATATTGATAATAATATTATAATGTAATAAAATTATAATGTAATTTTATGTTTTAAGCTGCTAATTGCTAATTGTTTTTAAATGGTTATTGTTTAAATTGTTTGATTGTGTTTTATTTTGTGGGCATTAATGCCATATGTAAACCCCCTTGAGTCGCCTTTGAGCTGAGAGGGGCAGTATAGAAATATAGTAAATAAATAAATGATACAATATAATAATTATATATTATATATTACATGTAATATTAGTAATAATATTGCAGTATAGTGTTATAGTACAATATAATAATATACTAATATTGTGCTATGCTGATACTTATAACATATTGCATGTACATATAACTTGTAAGCCGCTGAGCCTCATTCAGAGTGAGAAGGATGGCATATAGATGTCATAAATAAATAAGTAAATAATAAGGTGGCCAATTGCAACATTCACATCTACCTTAGGCAGACCAGAGTTCTTTCTCCCACCCTGAACATCATTTCACAGATACATAAACCTCACTTGCCTAGTTTCCAACAGACCTCACAACCTCTAAGGGCGCCTGCCATAGATGTGGGTGAAACGTGAGGAGAGAATGCTTTTGCAACATGGCCGTACAGCCCAGAAACCTCACAGCAGCCCAGAAACTCTTTTGACTGTTTATCTTCCCCATGTATCAATGTAATGCACTGCTACTTTGAAAATCAAAGTCAAAATATGGCAAGGTTGGATCCCAACAGCATTGTTGGCAGCATTAAGTTTGCTTGCTATCATTTGTTCGTTCTATTTTGCACCTGATGTATCAAAGCACTGTCTGTGAATCCTTGTGTGGGCCCTTGGGTCTTTGTGTACTGTGTGGGTGGATGGTGTAATAGTAGTATTTTCTCTGCTTCCTTCTTTCTCCCTTGGAGCGCACTAACTGGCTTCCTCCCATCTGTGTTCCTTGGTAAGTTGCTTTTATTCCAGTAAGTCTTTGAGTGACAAAAGCTTCATTGTGTATTCCAGCTACATCTATCAGGTTCTGATGGGAGGGGTGTGCATATAGCTGCAGAATAGGAATTCTTTTATAATCGGTATGCGACTGCCTCCGGCACCCATATTTGTCTACTTGATTATTCGGAAGGAGTATACTGTATTGCTTTCTGTCGCTATCTCATATGCAACTCCTAGTTTCTTGAACTTCTTTTCAGAGAGACTTGATAAGCAGAAAGTCTCTGGTATTTTGAATGGGCGGTACTTACTTCCCCATATTGTTGCCAGAATTATTTGGTAATCCTTTGCACAATGGTTCGCCAGAGCTATGCGTCTCCCTTCCCGGATAACTTATAAATCTGTGGAGATTTATACTTTGGGAGGGCAAATGGGAGGATTCATCATTCTAGGCATCTCGTCTTGCCATAATTATATTCTCCTTCCTATTATTGTTATGTCATTTATACTTTGTCTTTCTCCCAAATTGGGACGGAATCTGTCTTGCAGTATGTTTTGGCAGCCACCAAAGGAGAGTTGTAATTGTACTTTTTGTTGTTGTTGTTGTTGTTGTTGAGGATTCCATTAAAATAACCCACAGCAAAAAAAAAAGATTTGGTTAAAAATGTCTCCCATTTAATACCGCCCCAAAACACACTCTTGGCGCCTAGATGAACATGTAATAAAACAAGTCAAATCCTTTAAATACCTAGGAGTTTTCTTTTCCGAATCAGCCACCTGGAAACAACAGATGAGTAACATCAAAACTCAAGCTTACAGATCAGCCAAAGCAACACTGAGCTTTGCTGCCAAACAAGGTGGTAATCTGGTTAATCCCGCCCTAACTGTTTTCAAAGCCAAAGCCCTGGTGCAATTTCTCTACGGGGCAGAAATCTGGGGCATACCTAGTGCCCTAGGTCTAGAAGTGCCTCAAAATTACTTCCTAAGGGCACTATTAGGCCTCCCTAAAGACACTCCAACTGCCATGATCCGCCTTGAAACCTCTGTCCCAACCCTAGAAAGCCAAATAGATAAAAGGATCTTGTGCTATTGGCTTAAAATCCAAGAAATGCCAACTGCTAGATTACCAAAAAAATGTCTCTTGGAACTTAACAATGGTCTACCTGTTAACAATTGGGTCCACAAGGCAGCACAACTGGCCATTAAATATGGTCTCTCGGTTAGTGAGCTGGCAAAGCTAGACCACCCCACAAGGAAGACAAAAATAAACAAGACACTATTAGAAGTCACTACACTTACAGACCTCCAGGCTGCCTGTGACTCCCCGTGTGCCCCCCTATACTACAGCCTTAGACAACCCACTGGCTACCCAGACTACCTTGACAGCCTGACCTTTGTCCAGCTCCGACGAGCCTTCACAGAGCTCAGACTAAATATGTTTGATTCAGCGGAAAGGGACGGGAGGCTTAAAAAAGTCCCCAAAATTGAACGAAGATGTATTGCTGGTTGCCCCTACCCAGAGGACCTGGTACATTACTTATTAATAATAATAATAATACTTTAATATTTGTGAGTCGCCCTCCACCAGTGGTGCTCCGGGCGACTTACATCATTTAAAAACCCTAAAAACAGCAATGTACAGCAGTTTAAAACAGATACATGTCTGAGGAAAGGCTCAGACATTCAGAGGTACCGATCAGGCCCCAAATGCTAGGCGGAAGAGCCAGGTCTTTAGGTCTGACCGGAATCTAGTTAGGGTCAGAGTGGCTCTGAGGGCAGGTGGCAATGAGTTCCAGATCCTGGGGGCCGCCACGGAAAAGGCTCTCCTTAATGTGCTTCCCCCTACACAAAGATCCTAGGGAGCGCTTTATCTTACCTTTACTGGGCAACAAAATCTTTCTGAATCCTCAGGAGATACTACTCTACCTCCTTATGGATACAGATAAATATACGACCTGGCGCGTAGCCCTGTTTGCCCTTGCGGCTAAGAAGATTAGGAGGAGGCACATAGCGGAGATGGCTGTCCTATGTAAAGGAGATAATCTGGTTTAAGAAGGTTTAAATGTGACTCATGGTATATAAGTAACTGGTAACCTTTTATTGTCTACTATGCAAATTCCATATGTATTGTTTTGTGTGCGCGCTCTTTTTTATTTTGGACTTGCAACGGCCTTTGGTCAAAAGCAATAAATTTTATTCAGCTTATTGAATACCGTATAAACCAACCCAAATATAAGCCAAGGCACCTAACTTTACCACAAAAAAATGGGAAAACGTATTGACTCAAGTATAAGCCGTGGGTGGAAAATACAGCAGCTACTGGTAAAGTTCAAAATAAAAATAGATAACAATAAAATTACATTAATTTAGCCACCAGTAGGTTCAATGTTTTTGAATATTTACATAAAACTGTAATTTAAGATAAAACTGTCCAACTCCGAACACTTGAACCTTATCGAGGTACCTAACATCAAATCTATCCGCCTAACATCCACCCAGCGTAGAGCCTTTTCTGTGGTGGCACCATCAATTTGGAACTCTCTCCCAAGTGAAGTCCGGGCCTTGCAAGACTTACCATCGTTCCGCAAGGCCTGCAAGACTTACCTCTTTCAGTTAGCTTTTGACTGCTAAACTGTATAACCATTTTACCTAAATTTAAATGCTGTTTGACTGTTTTATGTTTTTATGTGATTGTGAGCCACTCCGAGCCCTCGGGGAGTGGCGGCATACAAGTTCAAATAATTAATAAATAAATAAACTCTGATTAAACCATTATTCTGACCTACTTCAATGTAAATGTGCTTATGTATCCTTCCAATAATAATAAAGAGAGTAAAATAATAAATGTAATAATCATCATCATCCTGGCTTTCTTCGTGAACGAAGATTCAGGAAGGACTCATCCCACGCTTTATACAAGCACATTGATGACTAAAAAGGCCAATCCGAGATAGGCAAGTCCGGTTGCAGAAAGCACAGCAGAAAGTCTCCTTGGGTGATGTTGTTTCCAAGTGGCGGTTCTTTCTGCGTTGTCGTTTCTCTTCGAGACTAGTTCGGCGCGACTTCTCGAAAGAGGCCGCAGCATTGTGGATAGTGCCTCCCCATGCCTCCCGATGTGAGGCCAGGGTGGACGATTGTTGGTCATCGATCTGGCCGAGCCTGAGAGGTTCTTTCAGGGAGTCCTTATATCTCTTTTTCGGGGCGCCGCTCTTGCGCTGACCCGTGGCGAGTTCACCGTAGAGTAGTATCTTTGGGAGGCGGTGGTCCTCCATCCTAGAGACGTGCCCTGCCCAGCGCAGCTGTGTTTTCAATAGCATGGCCTCAATGCTGGTGATCCCTGCTTGCTCAAGGGCAACAACTTTCGTCACATAGTCAGTCCAGTGTATATTTAGGATTGTGCGAAGACAGCGCTGATGAAAGCGTTCGAGGAGTCGTAGGTGTTGTCAATAGGTGACCCATGTTTTAGACCCATATAGGAGAATAGACAGTGCAATAGCTCTGTGCATACTGATTTTGGTGCTTTGCCTCAGGTGCTTGTTGCTCCAGACTCTTTTGTGAAGCCTTCCGAATGTACTATAGGCCTTTGCTAATCTGTGATCTATCTCTTTCTCAATCTTGGCGTCTGAAGAGATGATGCTTCCCAGGTAGGTGAACTGCTGAACAGGCTTAAGCACAGATTTGCCTATGCTGACGTGGGGATGATGGTGTTCTTCCTGTGGTGCGGGCTGGTAGAGGACTTCCGTTTTCTTCAGGCTGACTTCCAGCCCAAACAGCTCTGCAGCTGCTGCAAAGCAGGATGTGAGGCGCTGCAGGGCTGCTTCTGAATGGGCGACAAGGGCAGCATCGTTGGCCAAAAGCAGCTCACGGACTAGATAGTTTTGTTTGCCTTCTCAGGATGGTTGCCAAAAGGCTAGAGAGCCCATCCTGCCCTTTGACGCTCTTTGTCAGACCCTTCGGTTGTGACCTGTCTGGCATGGGAGGCCCTACCGGTGGCTATTATGCCACCGCCAGCATGGCTCACAACTTTATTAGGGTACGCAAGCCTCTCCCCCTCTGCAAGGGGGTGCCAATGGAGAGGACAATTACAATACAATGTACAGACAAACATGTGCAATTAGAAGGATTTTGTTCTCTTCTGGCTGAGTTGTAGGGTGCGGTTGCTCCATCACGTCACAAGGGGGTGCTGTTGCTTCTTCCTCAGATGGCCCATAGCCGGGACATGCGCAGTTTGGCCCCGTGGCTTTTAATAACAAGATAGGGTTTATTTGGTGGCAAACTGATGGTAACCTTGGTGCTAAACGGCCTGGATTAGATGTGTATTTTTATTTTTCGTATCAGAAGCAAAACAAGGGTATTTATTTGTTTACATCCTTTATATTCCGCCCTTCTCAACTTGCATGGAAAATATGCCACCAAAATGGAGACGATCCGTTGACTCGAAGATGGTGCGGGCTGGTAGAGGACTTACTTCCGTTTTCTTCAGGCTGACTTCCAGCTCAAACAGCTCTGCAGCTGTTGCAACCTATTATTCTAACCTACTTCAATGTAAATGGCTTACATATCCTTCCAATAAGAATAAAGAGAGTAAAATAATAAATGTAATAATAATAATAGAGTAAAATAATCGAAATGCAATAATAACAGTAATGATAGAGTAAAATAATACAAATAATAAATGTAATAATCACAATAATAAATAGAGTACATTAATATTGTAATAATAACAATAAAGTTAAATTATGAATATAATCATAATAAATAGAGTAAAATAATAAATGTAATAATAATAGTACAGTAAAATAATAAATAACTGACTCGAGTATAAGTCGAGGGGAGCTTTTTCAGCCTACAAAATGGCTGAAAAACTAGGCTTATACTCAAATGTATACAGTAATATAATTTATTTATATTCCACTCCGTCTCCCTCACCGGGACTCAGAGTGGATTGCAGAATACATATATGGCAAATATTCAGTGTAAGGATAATACATAGATAATGGCAAGGCTTCTCTCTTTTTCATTTCCGGCATCTGGAGGCTGTGCTCAATTTGGCCATGCGGAGGTGCTGTTGTTTGATTTTTTCCATGCCAAGGAATCTGTTGTCCTTGGACATCTTCCTGATTGAATTGCCAGCGTGTTTTCAGCGGCGCCTTTTACCTCCCTGCCAAAGCGTTACCTAATTTTCTACTCACACTGCTGTTTTCGAACAGTTAGGTAAGCAGAAGCTAGGGAGCTCACTCCAACCCACTGTGCTGTATTTGGTATGAGTTTCCAAAAAGTAAAGAGAGCATCAGTGCATTAGCAGCAAGTGATGAGGGAGAAGCAGCCATGAGAAGAGAACAAACATCAGTAACATGAACTACTTTTGGAGACGATGACCACACGCACGACCAAAGAAAAGATGGATGGACACCATCAATGAAGATCTGCGTGTTCTGCCAAACCGAAACCTGAGGATGCCCAAAACAAAGCCCTGTGGAAACAACAGTCACAATGCTAACCTCTCCATTGGGAAAATATCTTAGAAAGAAAAAGATGAGGGAGAAGCAGATCCCGAGTCTTCCAATCAGGCTTAAATAGATCTATTGTTTTGTCCATGTCAGGAGTGACTTGGGAAACTGCAAGTCGCTTCTGGTGTGACAGAATTGGCCATCTGCAAGGACGTTGCGCAGGGGAAGCCCGGATGTTTTACCATCCTGTGGGAGACTTCTCTCATGTCCCCTTATGGGAAGCTGGAGCTGACAGGCGGGAGCTCCCCCTGCTCCCCCGATTCCACCCGTCAACCTTTTGGACAGCAGTCCTGCCAGCACAAGGGTTTGCATCACCGGGGGCTCCAATCTAATACTGAAGTGCTTGCTGCCTGATAGCCATTGATCCAAATGTTTGCTTGAATATATGTCTGAGATCGGAGGTTTAGCACAAGGGCCGGAGGTTTAGCACAACTGGTAAATCATCAGCAACTATAAGATCTATCAACCAAAAGGTTGCAGGTTCGAAGCCCCAGGTCAGCGTGAGCGGTCGACCATCAGCCCTGCTCACTGTTTACCTAAGCACAGCTTTAGATGTACTTAGAGAAATTAGGTACCGCTAAAAGCGGGGGAGGTGTTTTACAACGCCATAAAGAAAAAGATCAGAAAATGCTGGAATGAGGAAATCCTGACGGCTCTTCGTCATAGAGGATGGAGTGACAGCACCCCCTGTGGACTCGAGCCCCATCGTCCATGGCATCGAAACAACACCTCCTGCTGTTCTGTCTGTCTGTGTACTGTCTATACAAATGGCATTGAATGTTTGCCATGTATGTGTACTTGTGATCCGCCTTGAGTCCCCTTCAGGGTGAGAAGGGTGGAATATAAATACCGTGTTGTTGTTTTTATATATAGCTATAGTATAGACCAGGCATCCTCAAACTGCGGACCTCCAGCTGTTTGGGCCTTCAACTCCCAGAATTCTTGACAATTGAACAAGTTTGTTAGGGCTTCTGGGAGTTGGAGGCCCAAACAGCTGGAGGGCCGCACTTGGAGGAAACCTGGTATAGCTATTAGGACGTCTATACTATAACCATATCTTTATATCAGAATGCATTTGCTTTGGAAGGAATGCTGTTTTTATGTCCAGATGTTATGTGTTTAGTTAGGAGCGTTCTGTGATGGTATATGTTGGATGGCAAGCCTGGGCTTAAAGAAGCCATGGAAAAGTGCAGTCTGTGACCTCCCCAATATATGTGTCTCTTCATCCCCCCCACACACACACACACACACCTTCTAGACCAGGGCTCGGGAACCTTTTTGACTCAGAGAGCCATGAAAGCAAAATATTTGGAAATTTATTTCAGTGAGAGCCATATAATATATATAACATATTTTAAGACTGAATTGAACTCAATGTGAGTCTATACGTACATACGATGAGTAAAGGATTCCCCCCGGCAGAATGACGGGACACTTCAGACCTGGCTCTGCAAAAGGCATGCTCAGGACTCCGGGAAGGAAGAGAAGAGGGAAAGAAAGAGAGAGAGAGGAAATAAAGGAGAGAGGGGGAGAGGAAGAAAGAAAAGAAGAACGAACTATGGAAAAGGAAGAAAAGAAAAGCAGAGAGATGAGGAGGGGAAAAGAAAGGAAATGGGAAGGGAGGAAAGGGTGGGGAAAGGAAAGGGAGTGAGGGAAAAAGTAAAATAATGAAGGGAAAATAAGAAAAGAAAGAAGGGGAGGGAGAGGGAAGTGAAAAGGAAGGAGAAGGAAAGGAAGACTTGGGGGGAAAAGAATAGAAGAGGAAAGAAGGAAGGAAGGAGGGAGAATGGAGGAAAGGAGGAATGGGGGAGGGAGGGAAAGGAAGGAGAGAAGGAGACGGGCCTTGAGTGAGCCTTGCTCAGTTTGATACTGTGGCCTGCTTGGCATCCATCAAAATAAGTAATTTCCCCACAGTGTTCTAGAGAGAATTTAGCTCCCTCTGGGTTTTGAGATCCAAATACTTTCTGTGAGGTTTAAACAACAGCTACCTTTGTGAGCAGCCTGTCCATCCCCATTAGGAAGTGTTGGCACATGATGTGAGAACTGAGGGAGGAAACCGCAGACCAAAGTCTTGCTGAGTCCAGGCCAAACAGTGGTAAAGTCATTAGCATAGTCTGCTCCTTTTTTCGGTCTGGCAGGGAAAATCTCTGATGCTTGCAGATAACACGCAGTCCAGTGGGAAGGTCTTGGCTTTTGATGAAACAACTTACACATGACTAGTCAGAAATTCATCTGGTGAACTTCAACAAATCTGTAATTGCTATGGATATCCATTTTGTGGCAGGTATATATTTCTTTTTTATAATTTTTATTAAAATGGTGAAAACAAAGGGTGATTAAAAACAGGTTGACTTCACGTTGTGCTACAAGAATTAAGTAGAAATATATTTTCTCTGTTTATGATTTTTAATATTTAAATCAGTGTTTCCCAAACTTTTTTGGCGTACCGCCCCCTTTCCAGAATTTTTTTTACTCACGGCCCCCCTAGAAATTTTTTTAATTTAATAACAATTAAACCAAAAGATATATGTATTGATGCAGTGGTTCTCAACCTTTCTAATGCCGTGACCCCTAAATAAGGTTCCTCATGTTGTGGTGACCCCCAACCATATTTTCATAAATAATTTTGCTACTCTTACGAATTCTAATGAAAATACAGTATCTAATATGCAGGTCAACGCGAAGGGGGTGGGGCCAAAGAAGAGGACCACGCAACCCCTCCTAAATGACCAATCGTTCACCGCCCCCTTAAAGAGGTTCACCGCCCCCCAAATTCCCCTGAGCCTCCCACTGCCCCCTTGGATCACCTCACCGCCCACCAGGGGGCGGTACCGTCCACTTTGAGAATCAGTAATTTAAATCCATAGTCCTTTCAGGTTAATTTTATATATATATATATAGGTCACTAGCTTCCACATCTCATTGAATTGTTTTGATGAATTATTTCTTAGTAAAGTTGTCAATCTGTCCATTTCCACAATTTCTAATAGTTTATAGAGCCATTCTTCTTCGTTCAGTAGTTCCTTTGTTTTCCAGTATCTTGCCAGTGTGATTCTGGCGGCAGAAGTGATGAAGGTTAATAGTTTTTCCATTTCTTTTCCTTTTTTATTTCTGCAATATTTAGAAGGCATAGTTCAGGTTTTAAGGTGAGGTTAATTTGAAGTCCTCTCCGTTCGCGCCCCCTTGTCGTGGGGGAGAGGCTTGCGTACCCTAATGAAGTTGTGAGCTATGCTGGCGGTGGCATAATAGTCACCGGTAGGGCCTCCCAGGCCAGACAGGTCACAACCGAAGGGTCTGACAAAGAGCGTCAATGAGCAGGATGGGCTCTCTAGCCTTTTGGCAACCATCCTAGGAGAAGGAAAACTCTAATTTCAAACCCAGGCAGATGGTGCTCATCTAACCCTGTAAGGTCAACCATCTAAGAGAAGGAAACTCGAACCAAACCTACGACCCGAGGGCCTCACTGCCACCGTCTTAAGCTTGCTAGGCCCCGGCAGACGAACCTTTGCTTTAAAGGGTGAGGCCAGTTCTCTGCACGCTGCGCTCCACCAGAAAAGTCCTTTGCACAGGCTCGAAGGACACATCCAACCTCTGAATCATCCGGGGCGTGGGATGAGTCCTTCCTGAACCTTCGTTCGCAAAGAAAAACCAAGAGAATTTGAAGTATTTCTTGCGTTTTTTTGTGAACCATTTTCCAATATTTTTTCACTACCTTCCATGACCACCATTGGTGGAAGAAAGTCCTTTTATTTTGCTGACATTTCCAACAATTTGACTCATTGTTTTTGTATATTTTAGCCAGTTGGGCTGGAGTGATATACCATCTATACATCATCTTTAATATATTTTCTTTTAAACAGTAGGCATATGTATAATTTAGTTTGGATCTCCACATTCTCTCCCATTCTTCTAGTGGCAGGTATATTTTCAAGACATCTATAGCATTGTCTAATTGTCAAAAGGAAAAATGAAATCTCAGATCACACTATTGCAGCTATAGGGGAAGTCAGGGGCAATCTGCCTCTTAAAAATATTTCCAAGAAAACTCTGTGACAGGTTTACCTTAGATGAATCTACACTGCCATATAACTCAGTTTCTGAATCCAGATTGTCTGCTTTGAAGTGTATTATATGAGTCTACACTGCCATATAATCCAGTTATTATTATTATTATTATTTCATATTCTTCTATTCCGACCTTCTCCCCACAAGGGGGACTCAAGGTGGCCTCACATAGGCATCAATGATGCTTGCAATGTATACATCATAAAAATAAAATTAAAACAGTAAAAACATCTTAAAACATCATACAAATCAGCCAATAAATTCATTTAACAATAATATTAGAGTGCCAGTAAAAACCAAAAATCAAGCCGGGAAATCCAATGTCGCAAACCCAAATTCCTTTCCTATTGTCACTTCATCTAATCAAATGCCTGGCCACAGCCAGGTCTTCAGTTGTCTTCTAAAGGACAGGAGGGAGGTAGCCAACCTGATGTCCTTAGGGAGGGAGTTCCGCAGACAGGGGGCCACTGCTGAGAAGGCCCTGTCTCTCGTCCACACCAATCGCATTTGCGAGAGTGATGGGATTGAGAGCAGGGCCTCTCCTGACTATCTTAAGCTTCATTATGGTTCATAGTAGGAGATACGTTTGGACAAGTAATCTGGGCCAGAACCATTTAGGGCTTTAAAGGTTAAAACCAGCACTTTGAATTGTGCCTGGAAGCCAATAGGCAGCCAGTGAAGCTGGTGCAACAGAGGAGTAGTACGCTCCCTGTACGCCGCTCCAGTTAACAACCTGGCTGCCGACCATTGGACTAATTGAAGCTTCTGAGAAGTTTTCAAAGGCAGCCCCATGTAGAGATTATTGCAGTAGTCTATTCTGGATGTAACCAGAGTGTGGATTATATGGAATTGTAGATGGGGCCTTAGAATTGTCATAAATCTGAAACAATACACAATAATAATGTGTAATCCTTGTGGAGTGAAAAAGTGGGGTATAAATAAACATAATGATGTAATAAGTGAAAAACATGGATGTGGCCCACAAATTGAACTTTGAAAAAGGAGACAAAGGAGGGCCTGATTTTTGCAGCCTAAGAACAAGCCATTAGAACCAATGCCATCAGAGCCAGAATTGAAAAGTCGACGACAGATTCCAAGTGTAGACTCTGCAAGGAAGCAGATGGAACGATGGATCACATCCTCAGCTGCTGCAAGAAGATTCCGCAGATTGACTATAAAAAGAGGCATAATACCTCTTTTTGCTCATACGATTTGTTGGAACTTCTGCCACAAATATGGTGGGATCACAAGCCTGAAAAGCTTACGGATAATGAATACATCAAACTACTCTGGGACTTCCAAATCTAGACTGACAAAGAGTTTTGGAGCACGATATTCCTGACCTCATGATCGTGGGGGAAAGCAAATGATGGATTGTCGATATTGCAATCCTAGGTGACAGCAGAATTGACAAGAAGCAACTGGAAAAGCTGATACGATATGAGGATTTAAAGATTGAACTGCCAAGACTCTGGCACAAACCAGTCAAGGTTTAGTACCTAAAGACCTTGGCCTGCAATTGAAAACCATCAGCGCTGATCAAATTACCACCTGTCAGCTGCAAAAGGCCACCCTACTCAGATCTGCACACATTATTCGCCAACACATCACACAGTCCTAGATACTTGGGAAATGTCCGATATCATCATCATCATCAGTTTATTATTTGTTAATCGCCCTCCATCCAAGATGCTCCGGGCAATTTACTTAAAAGGATAAAAACATTGAAACATACAAACATTAAAATCAGAAATTATAGATCAAAGGCTCTGCTAAAAAGCCAGGCCTTAAGTGCCTGCGTAAAAGGTCGCAAATCACGCATGGTTCTCAAGTATGGAGGCAAAGAGTTCCATAGGACAGGGGCAGAGACAGAAAAGGCCCTGCGTTTCATACTTTCAAGATGCACTTCTCTGGGATCTGGAACGTACAGTAGGTTTTGTTGGGAGGAATGTGGCGACCACTGATGATGAATTCGATATGTGATCAAATATAAAAGCCAGCATAGTGATCTTGTTTGCTGTGTACTAATCTTGTGTTTTGAAGGAGGAGGAGGAAACCTTGTCTGTAGTTCCATATTTCACAAAGGTCATCATGAATCCTCCATTTCAATCAGACAGCATCTTTTATAAAGGGGAGACAAGTTGTTTATTTTCCCTCCTATTTGCAGATTTTTTTGATTTTTTAATATATTTTTTGGAATTAAAATTTTATCTTTATTAAGAATTAACAGAGTGTACAGTTATATAAAACATCAGCTACAAATAGGCTACACTGGCCCTCATGGCTGATATACAGAAAGTAACATAGAGGGAAATTGAAATTTATTTATTTCTGACATTTATATGCCGCCCTTCTCACCCCGAAGGGGACTCAGAGCGGCTTACAAGTAAAATGTAAATACAATATATTACATTATTGCCATAGCACAATATTAGTATTATATATTACATTGCACTATAACATTATACTGTAATATTATTAGTAATATTACACGTAATATAAGATTACATGTAATATAAAATATATAATTATAATATTTTATAATATAAAATATATAATTATAATATCATTATTAGTAGTAGTATTATATTAGATATAGATATACACACACACATACACAGATGGATTGATGGAAGAGACTATGTGAAACAACTGTGCGATTGAGTTCACTATTTGTGCGTGCGTTCGCATGTGTGTGTGAAAGGTGTCCAGAAACATCCTTCAAGGGGTGGAAAATGTTGCTTTGAGTGATACATTAGTGAGACCTTTCAAATGTCTTCTCTTGAAGGCAACATTGGTTCCTGCAGTTTAGACTGTAGCTGATCTGTGCTTCATTTGGCTTCCCTCCTGAACAAACTGTCAGTATGTGTCCTAAGAGGATAACTTGCCCTACCGCATCTCCAAAGAAACTTTAACTGAGCTTCATTTATTCATTTTGAGTCTGGCAAGTAAGCCTAGAAAACTTCTAGCAGGAAAGAAATTCCACATAACAGATTGCATTACGTGGCGTGTTTGATCATACGATCCTCATAGCTGGGAATCCTTTTCAGCTGCACTGTTAGCCCAACAGGAAAACAATGCAGCTCTCTTGGGTACAGCCAAGATCCCATTTTTCAGTGTCATTTTTAAGGGACCTCTGAGTTGAGTTGTGTTGTTTCTGGTAACAAACCATAAAATCTCACTGTACGTAGCAGCCTGCAAACACTTCTGACCAGAGGAAGGGCTGTATTTGAAGCATAGGAAGTGAAACTGTGGATATTCAATCCATAAAAAAATTGTACTTTTGGGATATGGAAATCTCCATCTTCTCTTTTCCCAGCTGAACATCCCCCAGGAGGAAAGGAGGAAGGAAAAAGAAGGGAGGGAGGAAGAGAAGGATGGGAGGGAGGGGGTGGATGGGAGGGAGGGTAGAAGGGAACAGAGGGAGAAAAGAGAGATGGAAGGAAAGACAAAAGGAAAGGAAGGAAGAAAAAAAGGGAAGGACAAAAGGGTGGAAAGGGAAGGAAGGAGAAAGAGAGAGGTAAGGAAGGGAAGGAGGAAGGAAAGAGAGAAGGGAGGGAGGGAGGATATGATGGTGAGAGAGAGGAGGGCCTGAGAAAAGAGCCCAATTGACTGCATCCGTTCTCCAGGCCTGGGTTTGCCCATACCTGATCTATAGGGAGAGGTTTTAATTATGCTTAAAATGAATTCAAGTGTGAAATTTGTGCAATTAGTGTAGTTTTTTCTGGCAGAAACACATTTAATTGTATTTGTGTGGTGAAGTATTGCTAGGGAGCACGTCTCTTGCGGCTTGAGAGAAATAAAACCAGCCGATAATTGCATGTGTTGTGTTTCTCAAATATTTTAGTGGGAAAATATAGGAGTTGCAATATTTCCAGCATCCGTGTTAACATGCAAGTTTCATCTTTGGGTGCTTTTCTATCTGGCTTCTGTTAACTTTGTGCAGTTGTTTTCAACATCAGATGTGCCAAAGAAGAGACTCTGTTTCCTTTTAAGTGTCGGAAATAAAGATGTCATGAATCTCCCCATAGTCAGCCTTTTAAGACCAGCGTAATAAGAATGCAGAGTGTAGGCCAGCTATAAACAAAACAAAAACCCAGATATGAAGTCCAGAGTAATGCTGAAATGTTGGAGCTGACTTTTTCTAAGCCAGTATACTGGTTGTTCCTGTTGCTGCGCGCTCCCATTCCCAGATGTGGAGTGACTCATGGCTGCCGCTCAACAATAGGAACAGCACCTCCCATTCGGTCCTAGTTGGGCAAAACTGACTCAGAGGATATTGAGCATTAGAGGAGGGGGCACACCGAGCTGACATTAATCATCCGCTTTTTTCCTCCTGTTAACTCTTTGGGTAGAAGGAACAAGAATTGTAGGGCAAAATAAGGTTTCAATTGAAAACTAGGCAGTGGGTTTCTCTCAAATGGAATAAGCAAAACATAGCCTCGGCAATTGGGGGGGGGGGAAGCAGACTTAGCACAAGGGTATTTGAGACTTCCTTCTTATTAGCTTTTGTTGATACTGTTTGTTTAGTATTAGAGACATTTAAAACCTGTTGAAAGATTAAATTATGCTATTGTTTAAAATCTGAATTTTTAAGTCCGATCTAAATTTGTTGAATTCTGGAATGTATTGGAATTTGTCAATCCTGATTCCCAGTATTCTGGTTTGGTACATTTGTAATATACATAAGATCTAACTTTTCACATTTGATAATCCAAGAGGACCACCCTTGATACAATGCAATGCTCGGCTTATGTTATTAAAGATAAGGAGTCTCTCCTGTGAGCTTCTATATAGAATGAAGTTGAAAAGAAAACACTTCAAAGAATCTATTTGTGAAACAATTTACTCCATATATTTATATAGATGTAGCACATTCTTGTCCCTGACAATATTCCCCAGGTAAAATTTTAAAATACTGTTTCAGTACGCTTCATCAAGGGGTTATATTAGCTTGGCTTGCATCCATATAGTTTTAATTTTAACTGTTTTTTGATTATCTAGAACAGTGTTTCCCAACCTTTTTTGAGCCGCGGCACACTTTCAACATTAAAAAAATCCGGGGGCACACCACCAACCAAAATGACACTCTAACACAGTAAAGAACGGCTGGGGGATGGTGACCTGCTGGGAGCAGCTGCTGGGAGAGCCGAAGCTGGGGAGGGGAAGGAGCCAGGCCGCGCCATACCCCGCCCCCTCCACGTGGCTTCAGTTCTCCCACAGCTTTGCCAGCCTTGAGGGGGCAGTGCCAAGCCAGCGGTGGCAGAACCAGCACAATGCTGGCTTGGCACTGCCCCCTCAAGGCTGGCGGAGCTGTGGGAGCGCTGAAGCTGGGGGGAGGGGGCGGAGCTAGGCCGTGCCTAACCCTAACCCCCTCCCCCCGGCTTTAATTCTCACACAGAGGAGAAGCATGAGCGGTGGATGGGCTTCAGTAGGCGGGGCTCCTCCTCCGCGCGGCTTCAGCGAGCGAGGGGTGAGAGTCGTGGTGGGAGTCATGGTAGATTGGAGGCTGGCTGGGGAAACGGCTGAAGGAGGCGGTGCCCCGGCCCCTTCTTCTTTTTCTTCACCGCCACTCGGCCCTTCCTCCTTCTCTCCCAAGCAGCAGGAGTTTGGCAGGAGGAGGGGGGAAGGAAGGGGGGCAGAGAGGTTTTCTCGCGGCACACCTGATGATCGCTCACGGCACACTAGTGTGCCACGGCACACTGGTTGAGAAACACTGATCTAGAAGCAGTAGGAGAGATGCCACAGTTAAAGTCATTACATTTAACAATTCTAAACAGTATGTTTAAAGAATATGATATGTATACATACAGAATGATCAGTATTTTACAAATATATTTTTGATATACTATGCATAGGATATTCAAAGTTCATAGAAGTATAACATTAAATTACAATGAAAAGTATGTATCTAATTATGCTGAGAGAAAGCCATACTAAATGTATACATAATTGAAGACATTATACATAAACAAGACAAGACATAATATATCTAGCATATCTATTTCAGTATCTTCCTAAGTGTTCCGTGGACTCTGGTAGCTTTTTCACTACCATGTGTAAACCTACTCTCTTATTTATTTTCAAAGGAAACAGGAAATGTTAATCCTCTCATTAGGGCCATGTGGCTGCTCAGTCCTAATCCGTGCTATCCAGTATGCCTCCTTCCTCAAGAGTAGTGTGGTGAAGTCTATTCCATGTCTTGGTTCCACTTTTTCCAGACCAAAGAAGATAAATGAATTAAATGTATGCCCCATTTCAACAAAATGTGAATATAAGATGGAATCTGTAGAAGACCTTTTTATTTTGTATTTACGTTTGTTAATTCGAATTTTGAGATCACGGCTTGTCTGTCCTATATAGTATTTATTGCAGAAATACCTTAATGAGTAAATCACATTTTTAGTACTACATTTAGTAAAATGTCTTATGTTATTCCCAACAGTTCCCTAGGGCAGTTATGTTTGCGAAGTGAATGTATTGGAATTGTTAGTACAGGATCCAACTGATCCTAAGAAACAGGCTTTGTTGTGCCCCCGTTTAACTCTTTCATGGCTGCTTCAGGCATAATTGAAAGGCGTCTGTTCTTCTACTTCTGGACATAACAAGGATTATATTAATTACATACAGATCATTCTGTATGTATACATATGATATTCTTTAAACATTGTTTAGAATTGTTAAATTTAATGACTTTAACTGTGGCATCTCTCCTATTGCTTCTAGATAATCAAAAAACAGTTAAAATTAAAACTATATGGAAACTAATTGTGACCCAGTCTGTCTATATGTGCTTTGTGTGTGTGTGTGTGTAGAATCGTAGAGTTGGAAGAGACCTCATGGGCCATCCAGTCCAACCCCATTCTGCCAAAAAGCAGGAAAATCGCGTTCAAAAAATCACGTTCACCCCCGACAGATGGCTATCCAGCCTCTGTTTAAAAGCCTCCAAAGAAGGAGCCTCCACCACACTCCTGGGCAGAGAGTTCCACTGCTGAACAGGTCTCACAGTCAGGAAGTTCTTCCTAATGTTCAAGTGGAGTCTCCTTTCTTGTAGTTTGAAGTCATTGTTCCGCATCCTGTTCTCCAGGGCAGCAGAAAACAAGCTTGCTTCCTCCCTATGACTTTCTCTCACATATTTATACATGGCTATCATGTCTCCTCTCACCTTTCTCTTCTTCAGGCTAAACATGCCCAGCTCTTTAAGCTGCTCTGTATATGTTTTTGTGTTTTTGTGCATGCGTTGTATTTTTTAATTTTTGGCTTTTTAGTTATGTTAATCCCACAAATGAATATTCCATTTTTATTTATATAGACTAACTGTACCTGCCACGCATTGTTGTGGCCTACCTTCCCCCTTCTTTCTCTCCTCCTTTTTCTCTCTCCTTCCTTCCTTCCCTTTTTTCTTTCATTCTCTCCTTCCTTGCTTCTCTTCCTCTTCCCTTCTGTCTCTCCTTTTATTTCCCTTATTCTTTCTCCTGCTTCTTCCTTCCCTTCCTATTCTTAGACTGCAACTGCCAGCAGTCCTCCTAATCGATTTATCTACCTACCTCCCTACCTATCTTTATCTAATCTATCTTATCTATTTGAAGGATTGCTGGGAGTTGCAGTCCAGGTATTGGAAATATGCAGGGACTGGGATGCTCTCAAAGAAATCCAAGGAGAAGCAAGCTTGCATCTTGGAAACAGTGCATTTGGATCATCCTCCTCCTAAAGGGCCTGGTCTAGGGGATTTTGGGTGTAGTAGTCCAGAAGAGAGTGTGGATATGCTATTGTGTGTTTTGTTTGCCAGGGGGAGTTGTTTTTGCACATGCGCTGTAGCGTCTTTTTGCTTTTTCGGCTTTTTAAGTTTCTTCTGCTGTGTTTTTCACTGTTTTTATGAGTGATGGTCACTCGTTGGCCTGATAGATGTATTGTGTCCAGATTTTGTGTCAATTCGTCCAGTGGTTTTTGAGTTATGTTAATCCCACAAACTAGCATTACATTTTTATTTATATGGATGTGAGAAAGAATGTTAAGGTTGTTTGTCTTTCTTTTAGACTGGAAGTAAGTCAACGTATATTCTGCTCAAGTGTGTTACATGTGTATGTGTCTCCATAGATTAGTGGTTTCCAATCTTTTTTTGACCAGGGACCACTTTGACCCGGGACCATTCTCCAACATTAGTACCTAAAGGGTTACAAATCAGTTTTTGGTCAACTTTAGATTCAGTTTGGTTATTTGGGGTGCTGATTCAGAGAATTGCATGGGATAGACCACATCAGCTCTAGTTTCTGATACAGAACATATGCCATCCAGTAGTCACCATCTGCTTGCCCACAGAAAACCATAGGAGTGTCTTATTGCTATGGAAAATTATGGAAAATTACAAGATAGAAAGCAAACCTTGGCCTGGCAACCTAGAGCTGATGTGGTCTATCCCAGAGTGTGATGCAATTTCCTTCCTTGGAGGTTTGTAATCTGAAGTATCCATTGTCTTCTATTCTATCATCTTTTTATGATTTCATTAGAAAGATTGCATAGATAGTTGTAGAACGGTATATTTTTCCTGTGTCACTGCTATACAAGCAACTTTTTGTTCGGAACTTCGGATAAATATCAGGAGATTGTGGCAAACAAATACACCTTTCTGTGTTTTCAACAAGATTTGGGCTTTGTAAACTTACTCCAGAAATCGCATTAAGCTGCACATATCCCCTTCTCTCAACAGGGTGAATCAGTGAAATATTTCCTGGATAATCTGGACCGGATTGGACAGTTGGTAAGTTTGAATTGTTTTCCTAGCCACATCCTATCCTCAGTATTTGTGTCCTCCTGTATGTGTTTTCCCTTTGATGTCTAAGTTGGGTTGATCCAGATGTTGACTTAGAACAGTGGTTCTCAACCTGTGGGTCCCCAAATGTTTTGGCCTTCAACTCCCAGAAATCCTAATATGCCCTTGAATGCACTTTATTTTATCCTCTAGTGCAATTAGACCCCATTGTTTCGTCCCATCTGATTCTCCTCCCAGATACACTACATTGCTCATCTCACCCAGTTGTGGTGATCCTTTCCCCAGCCACTTGTGGTGACCTCTCCCTCTGGAGATTCCCCTATTACAGGGCTGTCCAACTTCTACGGGCCCAAGGGCCGGAATTCCGGTCACCGATCACCTGGGGGGCCGAAGGGTCTGCCTCCGCCCCCTCCCTCCCTCCCCCGGCTTCGCCCCCTCCCCGGCTCCAATTTACTTACAATTGACCTTGAGTTTTGGAGTTGTAGTTCACTTCCATCCAGAGAGCACTGTGGACTCAAATAATGATGGATCTGGACCAAACCTGGCATGAATACTCAATATATGGGAACACTGGTGGATTTGGGGGAATGTTTCCTAATACCTTTGAGTTATTTGAGTCCACACTCAAATTGGAACACACCAAAAAAAAACCAAACACCTCAATGCCGTCGCAGGGCTTGATGGGGCCTCCTTTCCCAGAGGCGGGTGGAGGAGGCCCAAAGAGCTCCCTCCCTCCCTGAAGGGAAAACAAGCCGTGGGGACAGGCGCAAAGGAAGCCACGTTGTGCCCTGCACGCGGGGGAAGGCAGCACAACAAGGGGGAGGAGGCGCGGAGGAGGGGAAGGAAGCGTCGCCAAGGAAACCGCCGCTGAGGGACCCCTCCCCCCCTCACCCAACGTCCCACTGTTTTTAGATTGATTGATTCGAGCCAGGCCCTTCCTTACCCATACTGCGGGAGCCCTGCCACAGGTCTGAAGCGCCAACACCGCCGCCGTCCCCGAAGAGCCCCGCTGGAGCCGAGGCCAAGCTCAGGCCGGGCGCGACGGCTCTCCCATCCGCGGGGCGGGAAGCAAGGGCCCTCCACAGGAAGAGGACGGAGCCAGGAGGGGCTTTCCCTGCCTCACTCCCCTCCTCCCTCTCTCTGAGGGAATGGGGGCTGGCCTGGAAGCAGCCACGAGGGAGGAGGAGGCACGTGCCCAGGCCAGCCGCAAATCCCACGGGACCCGAGATTTCGGCAGCTATCGCGAGACTACGCAGCCACAGACGGGATTTCGACCTCCCTCAAAATCCCGTTTGTGGCTGGCGTAGTCTCGCGATGCTTGCCTTCACCCGGAAGTAGGTATTTATTTATTTATTTTATTTTATTTTTTATTTGTATTTTATTAGAACAAGTTAGGGGGCCGGAGGGAAGGGGCTCGGGGGCCGTGTACGGGCCTGGGGCCGCCTGTTGGACAGCCCTGCCCTATTATGCTGAGGAGGATCCTCTGTATGTTATCGCTGCCACCATGTTCAAAGAGACTTTTCCCAAACAGAGAAGGAGAGACTTGCTTGAAGGAGAAACAGTTACTTAGTTTATTTTTAGAGTTTTTGAGACAAAGCGTAGTGGTTTCAAAAGTACAGGTGCTTAATGGTTACAACGATGTGAATACTTTCTTAGAAATACGTTATAAACAAAGTTTCATTCAAGCTTTTCTCTTTCTCAAAAGGACTTGTACAATAACACTTGACTTCTAACTATATTTAACCTGACAAAGACTTTCCTCTCTGTTGTCATCAGCCTCCTGTTATCAGTACTCGCCTAGCTATTCCCTAGCTCGTTCTTTAACTCGGTTCAGCCAACCACTTATCTCCAGCTCCCTGACTAACAGTTTTCCTCTGGCTGCAGCTAACTTCTAACTTTGCTACCTCCTCCCTCAACTTCCCCTGACAGGCTCCAACTGCCAGACTAATTTTTAAAACCAGAACCTTTCCTTTACAGTGACAGTTTGCCCTGCCCCTTTTCTTAGCTTGGCGCCAGGTTGCTATAGCAACGCTTACAGCCTGTGTCCTCCTTCTAACTAATAGTGATCTTATCTAAACCTTATCCATTATACCTGAGCATTATATTATATACCTCCATCTGTAAATAAACGGTTACAAAACCAGTTCATAACAGCATATTATATACATAAACATTCAAATACTTACACATGTACCTGTGGAGCATACCACCATTTTAACACTTCACCAAAGCAGTGTTTTTAAACATTTTAATGTTTGCAACTGGCCCTGCCCACAGTGTTCGGTTATTGTGATCTTATATTGCACTGTGTGTATACTTTGTATTAATTTTTGTATTTTTATTATATTTTATTGCTGTATTTTTATGTTATATACTGGCATTGTTGTAATTTCTGGGGTTGGCCTCATGTAAGCCACCCCACGTCCTCTTGGGGAGATAGTGGCAGGGTAAAAATAAATTATTATTATTATTATTATCATTATAGCTGGTAAACTAGCTGCGATTTCTGGGAGTTGCAGGCCAAAACACCTGGGGACCCACAGGTTGAGAAACTCTGACTTAGAGGGGAAACTAAACAGAATGGAAAAACTGCTTACTAACTCCTGTTCTTCTTAAAATTATTTCCAGTTTTATCTACGTTCTGGGGAAAATCTAAATGCAGATTTCTTTTTTCAAAGCCTGCGAGAAGTGTTCGTATTTGCAAGTGTTAGAATAAAACGAATGTGTGACGGAGGAGAACAGGCAATGCGAATATATAGATCACCGAGTAATAGAATCTAAATTGTCAGGTCACACTTACAGTCACATATAAACATAGGGTAGCACATCCGTTTACTGAAACATAATTCCATTATCAGTTCTTAGAATACAATGTGCTTTTGCTGTCGTGATCCAGACCACCTTAAGAAGCCAAGCACAGTAAAGTTAGCAGTTAGAGTTTATTTGAAAGAGTCCCAAACTTCCTCACTGTGTCTCAAATGAGCCTAGAGGCACAGAAAACTGGTAAGGCAATCCAACAGTAAACAAACGCCCAGTTCTGACTTCTTCACAACAGAAATAGGGCTGAGAGAGAGTGCACAGCCAGTCCAGTTTCACAACCAGCCAGGCAGAATACAAACAAAGTAGGAGCGTCAAACAGTCCTATAGTCACGCCAGGGGAAATGCAGATGGAGTAGAAGTGCCAAACGGTCCTTTAGTCCAGCCAGGAGAAATGTAGACGAAGCAGCGAAGTCAGGTCAATCCAGAATCCAACACGAAAGAGCAGCAGAATCTAGCACAGAAGGGATTTAAGGTGGAGCAGCCGAAGACAGGAAACAAAGATGCGGAAACCCACGAAATACAATACCAATCTCCAGAATTCCACATCCACAGCCAAATGATCAGCAGCAATCCAGAACAGGAGGCAATGGCCTGGATGGCAAGAACAACGCCTTTCCAGCTGCAACCAATGGTTAATTGCAAACCCCCTTTATTCAGTCCTCCTTGGAGCTTAATTGCGCCAACGCCCCTTCCCCTTCCCCATCTCTTTCAGCTGTCCGTGCTTTCCTTTGTCTCTCGCAGCAGGCAATACATCTCCTGCGGCGACTTAACTCTCCCCAGCAGTCCCCATGAGTCCCATTTCCATTCTCCCATTCCCCATCTCCCGTGAATCCCGCAAACGAATCACTGCTGGTGGGTTCCAAGCAGATATCCCGTATCTGTTGCACATCAGTCCAATTCATCTCACTAGAGTCACCTTCAGTTCTCTGTGACCCCTCATCGCAACCTCCCATTGCCTGCTCTTTTTCCCCACTCCCATCCCATCATCCTCTGAAAAACCCAGAAGCGTTTCATCCCCAGAAGAATCGCTAAGTAGTTGCCTTAATCTCTTCCTTTCCTGCTCCTCATCTGAGTCTTGCTCACGAGTAGACCGTTTTGCTTTTCTAACTACAGACTCCTCTCTCTCAGCCTCAGGCTCAACTATAACATTTGCAGTGCCGTTGTTTTACTGGTGAGTGAGTGAGTGCGCTTCCCCTGAATCCAGAGATGATCTAGAACAGAGGTTCTCAACCTGTGGGTCCCCAGGTGTTTTGGCCTACACTTCCCAGAGATCCGAGCCAGTTTACCAGCTGTTAGGATTTCTGGGAGTTGAAGGCCAAAACACCTGGGGACCCATAGGTTGAGAACCACCGATCTAGAAAATGGGCTTACTGTAGGAAGAGAAGGGTACTTTCAGATATGTGTCACACAAGTCATTTAGTAGCAGTGAAACTTGCCCAGTACCTGCAGCAGTGAAACTCACAAGGCTTAGCTTATCAGAAATGCCAGATTTCATTGCATATGTCGCAAGCCTGCTACACAGAACTTCAAAGGATATGTTCTTGATACTGAAAAGGCTTGTAAACCTTTCAGAGGCCTCCAAATTGGGTTTGCTTGGGGCTGTTTAATGGAGTGCAAACATACTGAATGAGAGTGGGCTATTTTTGTGTAGGAAATGAGTTAGTTGCAGCTGAGACTTTTGTTTCTTCTCTACCACTTCATACTTTGCCACAGCACATCTTGGCTTGGGCTCCCTGGAGTCAGCTATTTTTTTAATTGTTATTTTATTGTGTCCCCCCCCCCCCCCACGTCCACCTTCCCCTCCTTGTACATGCAAAGTGCCTTTCATTTGTGTTTGGGCAATGCTGCATTTTAGGGTTGCCACTTTTTGATATAAGCGCCCTCTCTCTCTCTCTCTCTCTCTCTCTCTCTCTCTCTCTCTCTCTCTGCTCTCTTGGTGTCGTCCTGCTCTCAGCTCAGCCTTGTGTTGTCTCTGCTGCTCTCGCCCGTGCACATGCTCCGTAGTGGCCTGCCATCCTTAACTGACCTGAGCGGAGCCCGCCATAGGGCAGGGGGCAGGCCAGGAAGAATGTGGGTGCTGGCCTGGCGGCGCAGCAAAACACCACCTGTGGCCGGGCAGGCACTCTGCTGCAGGGGCTCCTCTGCTGCCTGCCGTGCGTGCAAGCGAGCGCAAGCGTCGCAGAGAAGCTACTGGCAGTGTGGTGGCACTCACTCCTGGCCTGGCCTCCTGCTGCCACCTGTCCTGTCAATACGGGACAGGAGCTGAAAATACGGGACACAAAGTTCAGCGCAAACATACGGCATGTCCCGTATAATATGGGACAGATGGCAACCCTACTGAATTTGGTGGTCCCTGTGCTGGACCACTCTAACACCTACCATGTCAGGCTACACAGAGAAGCCATTGAAATCCACAAGCATGTGGGCAATTTCAACAGAAAGGAAGAAACCATGAAAATGAACAAAATCTGGCTACCAGTATTTTAAAAAACCTATGAAATCATAACAGTAAATAAAGAACAACACTCAAAAACAGGGGAACTCCAGACAAGAAACAATCAGGGGCAGCTAATCACCTCTCAAACAAAGGATTCCCCCAGGCAGTAAGAAGCCACAGCTTGAAAACTGCTAGACCATTAAATGCTTAATCAAGGTGGCAAATTGCAATATTCACACTAGCCTCGAACAGACAAGAGTTCTTTCTCCCACCCTGAACAATCCACAGATACAGTGTTCCCTCGCTTATTTATTATTTACTATTTATTTATTTACTATATTTGTATACAGCCCTTAGGCGACACATATTGCGAGGGTCCCGTACCAGGACCACCCGCAATAAGTGAAAATCCATGAAGTAGAAATGCTATATTAATTTAAATTTTTATACGTTATTTTATATATTATTTTCTTATCTGCACTTTCTTACCCGCCTCCTGGCCCATCCCAAGGGCGCCTACCTGCCTCCTTGGCCTCCGCAGACCTCAACAGAGCCTCCGGAGCCACGCAGGCGGCAGTAGGCCAGGTGTCTCTTGCCTCCACTGGACATAAATATTTTATATTAGTATTTTCAAAAACCCGCAAAACAGCGAGTCTGCGTAAAATGAACTGCAAAGTAGCGAGGGAACATTATATATAACCCAATTTTCCTAGTTTCCAACAGACCTCACAACTTCTGAGGATGCCTGCCATCAATGCAGGCAAAACGTCAGGAGATAATGCTTCTGGAACATGGCCGGACAGCCTGAAAAACTTACAACAAGACATTTCCCAATCACCTTCTCAAATGGATTATCCTGTTCTCTAATTATTTCCCCTCCATCTGAAAGTTTCCCGTCTTATAGCCCAGCTTTGAATCCAATTCCCTGATCCTATCCAATTCTGAATTACTTTTTGTACTATAGGGTTTCCATCTACCGTATACAAGTCCCCCACTAACCTCTTCCCACTACTTTCAGTTAATCTCAGTGTTCTGTCTATAATTTCGTCATTATTAAGGCCGGAGGTTTAGCACAGCTGGTAAATCACCAGCAATGATAAGATCTACCAACCGAAAGCCGTGAGCAGACGACTGTTGGCTCTGCTCACTGTTTACCTAAGCAGTTCGAAAACAGCTTTAGCTGTAATTAGAGAAATTAGCTACCGCTAAAAAGTGGGGGGAGGGTGTTTTACAACACATAAAGAAAGATCAGAAAATGCTTGGTGACCAAAAGGAAGAAGGAAGTCCTGATGGCTCTTCATCATAGAAGATACAGCAACAGCACCCCCTGTGGGTGGACCCAAACTTCCTTGGCATCGAAACAACACACCTCCTTTCTGTTTTGTCTGTCTGTCTATTGTCTATACCAGTGTTTCCCAACCAGTGTGCCATGACACACTAGTGTGCCGTGAGCAATCATCAGGTGTGCCGTGGGAAATTGGAACCTCCAATACCCTTTCTTCCCCCTCCTGCCGAACACTTTTTCTTCTCCACTCGGGCTCCCTTCTTCCAAGCCTCGCTCTGCTCGCTTTGCCTTGCTTTGCTCTGGGGCGAGTCTGCGCAATAGTGCCCATACGGGTCATGTCTTCCTCCCTCCCCCCTCCCCTCCTGAACACGCTCACGCTGCCCCCTCGGATCAAAATGGCGGCAGAAGCGGCAGTGTAGAAGAAAAAGTAAGTGTTCGGCAGGAGAAAGAGGAAAGGGCGGGAAGGGGAAGGGGGAGGAAGAGGTCTCTGTCGAAAGCTGGCATGGGCAAACTTGGACTTTCCAAGTGTTTTGGACTCCAACTCCCACCATTTCTAGCAGCCTCAGGCCCTTTTCCTTTTTTCCCGTCAGCCACTTAAGCAGGAAAGGGCCTCGGGCTGTTAGGAATGGTGGGAGTTGAAGTCCAAAGCATCCAGAGGGCCGAAGTTTTCCCATGCCTGTTCAAGGTCAATTCCCAAGCAAACCCTTTCAGTACTTTCTGTTGGTAATGAGAGTTCAATATGCCAAGTTTGGTTCAATTCCATTGTTGCAAGAGTTCAGGATGCTCTTTGATTGTGTGTTAACTATAAATCCCAGAAACTGTAACTCCCAAATGACAAGGTCTATTTTCCTCAAACTCCATCTGTGTTCACATTTGGGCATATTGAGTATTCCTGCCAAGTTTAGTCCTGATCCAACATTGTTTGAGTCCGCAGTGCTCTCTGGATATAGGCCTAGGTGAACTACAACTCCAAAACTCAAGGTCAATGCCCACCAAACTCTTGGTTATGGGAGTTCTGTGTGGGAAGTTTAATTCCATTCCATCATTGGTGGAGTTCAGAATGCTCTTTGATTGCAGGTGAACTGATGGTCCCTCCTTGGGTTAGTATTAGTATGTTTTGTGGCCAAATTTGGCAGCAATTTGTCCAGTGGTTTTTGAGTTATGTTAACCCCACAAATGAACATTACATATATATATATATATATATATATATATAGAGAGAGAGAGAGAGAGAGAGAGAGAGAGAGAGAGAGAGAGCACAACAGCGCAGGCAGAAAAGCAAACATCACAGGGAAGCATATCTGTGTAGGAGGGTGAACATTATGTATGACTGTGTTAGAGTGTCATTTTGTGTCATTTTGGTTGGTGGTGTGCCCCAGGATTTTGTAAATGTAAAAGATGTGCCGCGGCTCAAAAAAGATTGAAAAACACTGGTCTATACAAAGCGGCATTGAATGTTTGCCATGTATGTGTACTGTGATCCAACGTGAGTCTCCTTCGGTGTGAGAAGGGCGGATATGTAAAGTGTTGCTATTATTATTATTCCTGACCCAGCTATTGATCCATTTTTTGTCCATGATGTCTCCCGACCTCCCCCTTCTCTTTCTGCAGAATTATTTCCCCAGTAAGCAAGACATCCTACTTGCGAGAAAGGCCACCAAGGGAATTGTGGAGCACGATTTCATCATCAAGAAGATTCCTTTCAAAATGGTTGACGTGGGCGGACAGCGGTCTCAGCGGCAAAAGTGGTTCCAGTGCTTCGATGGGATCACCTCGATCTTGTTCATGGTCTCCTCGAGCGAATACGACCAGGTCCTGATGGAAGACCGGCGCACAAACAGACTCGTTGAGTCCATGAACATCTTTGAGACCATTGTGAACAACAAGCTCTTTTTCAACGTCTCCATCATTCTCTTCCTTAACAAAATGGACCTTCTGGTGGAGAAAGTGAAGACTGTCAGCATTAAGAAATACTTTGGAGACTTCAAGGGTGACCCGCACCGCCTGGAGGACGTCCAGCGTTACCTGGTGCAGTGTTTTGATCGGAAGCGGAGGAATCGCAGCAAGCCCCTTTTCCATCACTTCACCACTGCCATAGACACGGAAAACATCCGCTTTGTGTTCCATGCTGTCAAGGATACAATCCTTCAAGAAAACCTTAAAGATATCATGTTGCAGTGAAAGGGGGTTCGCTTTTTCCCTTGCAGCCAAGCCTAGCTGTAGACCCAGCTTCTTTTGGTTCTTGTGTTGGATTTTTTAAAAAGATCCTAACTGTTTGTTTGGCTCAAGAAAATGACACAATAGCCAGTCCAGACAGACGAGCAACGGGCAGAAGGACTGTGAAAGCGCAAACTAGCTACTGAATCGCTTAACTAAAACACTACTGAAAAAAAGTGGCTGTTAGAAGTTCAGTGCCTTCTTCTGAATCACGTTATTGTCTTTTGCCTTCTGAAAAGAAAACTAACTTTGGAGAAAAGTGTGTAAAGTAAATTTGTGATTAGAATTAATGTTATTTAATGGTGCCAAAATCTGATGCCATACTGCCTGTCTCCCGCGTTGGTATTTTTTTTCTGATTTATTAACAAACCCAATCATGTATCCAATTCTCTTGACCGAGACTTCGTTTTGGAAAACGCATTGCAATATGTGGTTGTAATCCTGAGATCCAACGCTCGGGTTTGGCGCGTACAAAATTATCCGCTTAGGCTTGCGCCGAGGTGTTTGGAAATCTCTGCAGCTTCCCTCAAATTGGAGGTTGAGAACTACAAAACTGACTTCGCTGGTTGTACAGACTGTTTGTTTTTTATATATATAAATTCTGATCCAAAAGGGCGGAAATTCAAAGTCTGAGTTGGTGCAACACAAGGCTTTACTTTGCACTACGTGTATAGTATTCATTGCATCGTGGAATTACATCATGAGCCCACTATGCACATTGTTGATATTCTCACTGGACATCTTCAATCCTGGAACTATTTGGAAATGTCCTCTCAACTCAATGGCGTTTTCTGTCTGTCTCAGATATGAAAGTTGACCCTACTCTTTGGGCAGTTTGGTTCACCAGTGGCCGTTCATCGCATCAAGGCAAAACACTACTCATTTTGAACTGAAAAGCCTTACTTTTCAATTATTAGTATCTGGTGCCAGATTTTTTATCAACCTATGAATAGACATTGAAAATCTTGTAAACTGACAAGTTCTAGCTTGACCCTTCAAGGGTGCCACAAAGTTACGTGTAAGTTTGCAAGAGGCTGTGAGTACTGTTGATGTGATCTTTTCCTTTTTTTAAGTTTCCTACATTGAATTTAACTATGGGTGCCTTTTCTGTGTGTACAAATATTTCACACTTTTTTGTGCTACGAAGTCTGTATTAACCAAAACGGTGGCTTACCTTTTCAGTGCTAATAGTCTTCATTCAGGGATCCTGTTCCAACTTAAGGAAGTTTACTGTGACATTGGTACACTACTTGCTATAATAGAACACAAAGGGCTTAGTTATTGTATCGCGTTATCGGGATGCTTTAGTTGATGCTGTTTGTGCGTAAACTACATGAGAATGAGAAGCAGCGTTCCAGGCATGTCTTGGGTCTTCGGCGTGGACAAATCCTAGAATGTTTTTTTCTCTGTGTGGAACACTTAAATGTATATATGCATGCTTTTGTATGTGTACCATGCATTCTGAAACAGAAATTGGCACAAATCTTGCTTTTGTGCAAAATCTAGCTCAAATTAATTTCAGACTTTTCCAGCTTTTGAGGTTACATCACACTCGAGAACTTACATTGTGTAGTTTTCTATGGACCAATTACTATTTACACTTCCAGGTCGAGGCAAGAATCTAATATTCCCACTTTGCCACGTTTATGCTAATACATTGAAATAATTTTGAAGTTTATAATATCTATTAAAGGATGAATGGGAATGTAATTCACTCAAATGATCACTATAGTCACTGGAATTCTTTGTGGCCTTTTTCTCTCTCTTCAGAATCCCAGTCCTGTATCAACAATTTATTTTATTCCATGTCAAAAATAAGCATAAACAAGTATAAAACTGATAAAAATGGAGTGAGCACAAGTGACTAAATAGTGGCTTTTCTTCGCAAACGAAGATTCAGGAAGGACTCATCCCATGCTTTCTATAAGCGCGTTGATGATTAAGAAGACCAATCCGAGATAGGCAAGTCCGGTTGCAGAAAGCACAGCAGAAAGTCTCCTTGAGTGATGTTGTTTCCAAGTTGCGGTTCTTTCTGCGTTGTTGAGACACTTTCAGCGTGTCTTCTCAAAAGAAGCCACAGCATTATGGATAGTGCATCTCCAAGCCTCCCACTGTGAGGCCAGGGTGGAGCATTGTTGGTGATCAATCTGGCCGAGCCTGAGATGTTGTTCCAGGGAATCCTTATATCTCTTTTTTGGGGCGCCTCTCTTGCGCTGACCCGTGGTGAGTTCACAGTAGAGTAGTATCTTTGGGAGGCGGTGGTCCTCCATCCTAGAGACTTTGTGCCCTGCCCAGCGCAGCTGTGTTCTCAATAGCATGGCCTCAATGCTGGTGATCCCTGCTTGCTCAAGGACAGCAACATTAGTCACATAGTCAGTCCAGTGTATATTTAGGATTGTGCGAAGACAGCGCTGATGAAAGCGTTTGAGGAGTCATAGGTGTTGGCAATAGGTGACCCATGTTTCAGACCCATATAGGAGAATAGGATTGTAGACCAAAAACAGGCAATAGCGACCACATTGTTGCTTTAGGCTCATGGTTCTCAACCTGTGGGCCCCCAGATGTTTTGGCTTTCAACTCCCAGAAATCCTAACAGCTCGTAAACTGGCTGGGATTCCTGGGAGTTGTAGGCCAAAACACCTGGGGACCCATAGGTGGAGACCCACTGCTTTAGACAGTTCTTCCTCTGTGCATGAGGCAGGGCATTGTGGGCAAACGTACAGATGCGGAGTTGTTTGTTCTGCTCCACAATCACACAAGGTGGAGGATTCTTCTAGGTCATGCCATTTTACCAGGTTGTCTTTTGATCTGCTCATTCCACTTCTGAGTCTCTTCAGGGACTTTCCAAGTTGCCCATTCTTGGTTTGCCCCTGAAGGAAGACCCTTGTGGGGGGCCATCCAGTTGGGATTTACTGGTTTAGCTGCCCAAAGGGATACTCTTGCTGTTGCTGGAGGAACATTTAGAGGAGTAGTGGTTCTCATGAAGCTTTCCCTTGATTTGAGTCTACTGGGAGGAGGCTGATAGTGATGCCGTGGGTGCCTTTCCCAATGTTCAGCCTTATTTCTCTCTCGGAACACAGAAAGAGCCTCCCCAAAGACTGAGTAAATACTGTTAGGCATGCCCTGGGCAACGTTTCTTGTAAACCAGTGGTTCTCAACCTGTGGGTCCCCAGATGATTTGGCCCAGAAAACTCCCAGAAAACCTAACAGCTGGTAAACTGGCTGGGATTTCTGGGAGTTATAGGCCAAAACACCTGGGGACCCACAGGTTGAGAACCAAAGTTGTAAACAGCTAATCTTTCCAACCCAAAATCATTGCTTTACAATACTTGTTTTGTATGAACAATGCATTTTTCAGATCCTTGTTTTGCCTTGTCAAGTGGCTGGAACTGACAGGTTTTTACAAGTAATTATAGGACAACATATACATCTGATCTTACATTTTAGCTTTCATGGTGGAACATTCCCATAATTTTGGGCATCCCTGTTTTCTAACTTCACTGCATTGCAATCTTTATATCTAGAAGAAACTTTGGCTTTTATCTTCACTTAACCCAACGCCGCTTCTTTGGCTTCCCAAAAGTGCCTCATATACTGTTTAATTTTGGGCTGACGTCCAAACTCTTACTGCAAGTATTTAGGATCTGAACTATGCTTCTATTTGCATTGTAAAGCAAGAGCTAATTCATTGTAGTTCCTTTATGATAGCTCTGTATTCAGATATGTTCTTGCTTTGCCTGTTACAATTATGGCTCGCACCATTGCAACCACAAGTAGAATGTATTCCTGTCATACCAGATACAGGTCTCTTGGTGCAAGGGAGTCCCTTGCTGAGATAAGCGTGCTTGGTTACCACAGGTTTGGGTGGCCAGTAGGCCTGGGCAATCATGGTTCTAAATGGTTCTAAAGTACTTACAAAACTAAAGTTCTGGTGGTGAACACTAGGTGGCGCTGGTGCTTTGCTTCCACAGTGTTGCTAAAGCTCTGGTGGTGAACATTTCAGAACTCCAACAAAACTTTCAAAACTTCGTTATAATCGTTAGTGGCGATTTGTAAGACAGAACCAATTAGAAACTGCCATTTATAATGAAATTTTGAAGGTTTTGTTAGAGTTATGAAATGTTCACCACCAGAACTTCAGCCACACTGTAGAAGCAAAGCACCAGCGCCACCTAGTGTTCACTGCCAGAACTTTAGTTTTCTAAGTACTTTAGAACCATTTAGAACCACGATTGTCCAGGCCTAATACCCAGTATCTCTTATGATTAAAGCAACTGTGGTTTCACGCTCTCATTCTGCGACACATTTTGAAATGATCTGAACTAATCCTTTTGTTAGATGTTGCAGTTGAAGGCCAATACCTTTGACTTCTATGTTAGCTATGTCAGGATATTTTTTAATGTACATTACTGTTACTACTAAGACTCCTCGGACTTCAAAATGTAACACTTTGTATTCCTATCCCTAATCCTATTGATGATTCCCCAGTGGCACAATGGGTTAAACCCTTGTGCTAGCAGGACTGTTGACCGGAAGGTCAGCAGTTCGAATTCAGGGAGTGGGGTGAGCTCCCTTCTGTCAGCTCCAGCTTCTCATGCGGGGAAATGAGAAAAGTCCACAGGGTGGTAAAACATCTGAGCATCCCCTGGGCAACATCCTTGCAGACGGCCAGTTCTCTCACACTAGAAGCGACTTGCAGTTTCTCAAGTTGTTCCTGACACACACAAAAATCTTGTGTGACAATGTTTTGCTTAGAACCTGGACATTTTTTTAAAAAATCTACCACAGTAGTACTAAGGGCTTCACAGGCACAAATTGACTCCCATCTTCCTTTTGTTTGCCAAAGCCACAAGGCATTTGCCTGGAGAACATGCTGTCCCAAGTCTAACTAGAGGGTGGGACAGGATTTTGAGTTGGAGGACTTCTGACTAGCCAGGAAATGAGTTACACACAGGACAGTCATAGAAGGAGCCTTGAGCTTATATTTCAGCCTATTTTACTTCAAATAAATAGTCCTCCGCTATGGCAGGATTTCTCCTCTGTGGGAGGAGGTCTGCTGCAAAGAGTCGTGCCATGTTTTCGGTGCTTTCAGGCAAGGACTAAGAGAGGAAACACTCCCTTCTGGGACTTCAGATAGATGGAGGGATGTATATAAACACAGTTGCTGAAAGTTTGGAGTGACTTGAGAAACTGCAAGCCGCTTCTGGCGTGCAAGAACTGGCCGTCTGCAAGGACGTTGCCCAGGGAGCACCTGGATGTCTTACCATCCTATGGGATGCTTGGGAGCCCGCAGTGGTGCAGTGGGTTAAACCGCTGAGCTGCTAAACTTGTTGATCAAAAGGTCACAGGTTCAAATCCAGGGAGCAGTGTGAGCTTCCGCGGTCAGCCCCAGCTTCTGCCAACCTAGCAGTTCGAAAACATGCAAATGTGAGTAGATCAATAAGCAAGGTAACGACGCTCCATGCAGTCATGCCGGCCACATGACCTTGGATGGGGCTATGGATAACGTTGGCTCTTCAGCTGAGAAATGGAGATGAGCACCACATCCCAGAGTCGGACACGGCTGGACTTAATATCAGAGAAAAATGTTTACTATGAGATGCTTCTCTCATGTCCCTGCTGACAGATGGGAGTTCACCCTGCTCCACATTCGAACCGCCGACCTTTTGGTCAGCTGTTCTGCCGGCGCAAGGGTTTAACCCATTGCGCCACTGGGGTCTCCAGTATTTAACACTGAAACTGACTTTGCCATTGTCACCTGAGCAGCTGTGCATCTTTATATGAAGGAACTGGAGAGATGTACGTTTGGACCAAATTTCCATATTCTCTGAACTTGTGAATGCATTGACCACTGGTCAACAAACAAGTTGGTAGTGCTACTTCTATCGCTGATTTACTCATTGAATTAAAGGATGTAGCAAGTGGCTAGAAAACAATCTAGGGCTTGGCTTGCCTCCCATAGTTTTAACTTGCTGTAGCCAGCTCAAAAAATCCCCATAGTTGAGAATAGAAGAGCAAAATAAAGATGCCCTGGCTTCTGTGCTTGACTTCCTGGTCTTGGGCCAAAAAAAAATCTATTGTTGGGAGGGAAAGATGTGGACGAGGGAAGGCTCTCGTTGCTGAATGGATTTTCAAGCGCCACTACTTCAACACTGACAGTTTGTGTGTAGTGAAACAGAATGCCATCAATGAAGAGTCTGTGCACTTTGATGGCTCTCTCCAGAAGGAGGATTTGGCTGCTGCTCACTAAAACAACATATTGACATCACTGTAATTGTTGGCACACACATTATAAACCTTTCCCCCCCAGTTTGCCTATTTAACTAGGACATGAAAATTCAGACAGCTTCTAGTGTCGGGAGATGCACTGACCATACAAATGGTCTTATAATCGCCTTCAAAGCCAAATAAGTGTTGTCCTCTGAATACGGACAAAATCCAGCCTTTAACAGCTTCCATATATTGTAAAGACAGCTTCATACTCTTTTCTAGGCCTGGGCAATCATTCTAAATGGTTCTAAAGAACTTACAAAACTAAAGTTCTGGTGGTGAAAACTAGGTGGCGCTGGTACTTTGCTTCTACAGTGTTGCTAAAGTTCTGGTGGTGAACACTAGGTGGCGATGGTGCTTTGCTTCTACAGTGTTGCTAAAGTTCTGGTGGTGAACACTAGGTGGCGCTGGTGCTTTGCTTCTACAGTGTTGCTAAAGTTCTGGTGGTGAACACTAGGTGGCGCTGGTGCTTTGCTTCTACAGTGTTGCTAAAGTTCTGGTGGGGAACATTTCAGAACTCTAACAAAACTTTCAAAACTATTATTATTTCATTATTGGCGATTTTTAAGACAGAACAAATTCGGAAGTGCCATTTATAACGAAATTTTGAAAGTTTTGTTAGAGTTCTGAAATGTTCCCCACCAGAACTTGAGCAACACTGTAGAAGCAAAGCACCAGCGCCACCTAGTGTTCACTGCCAGAACTTTAGTTTTGTAAGTACTTTAGAACCATTTAGAACCATGATTGCCCAGGCCTACTCTTTTCCTATTAAGGCCTTGTATACATTTCCGGCCAAGTCCTACATTAAAGACACAGAGAATGGTGTTTTCGGTTGTCCCTCAATGATGAGACTCCATCCCTATTCAAAATCTCTGTAATCGTTGGTGCCATTCCTGCATTTTCACTTGCACACATTGATAGGGAAATGGTCTCTCTAGGAATTTGATACTTCACTTACTAAGGCGATCCCTTGTAGTCTGAGGATGATGGCCCTCCAAGTGTAGTGTCTTGGTGGTGGGTCTGCGGATGACTGTACAGCCCTATTCTTGACCCTACAGTGAGGACATCAGTTTCCAGGTGGAGGGTGGTTCCGGTCAGGGTTGGCTTGAAGCGCCTTTCTCTTGGCATGCAAAATGGATCTCGGAAATGTGGTGTTCTTGGCCATGAAGTTCAGCAGTGAATCATGTATGCCGAAACATAATTTGTAGTATTTATGTTGCTCATCCTTTATGTGCCACAACACACCTCTGTGCTAAGACAGTATTCTATACAGCATTGCAAAGCACAAGAAAACATGCATTTGTGGGCACAGAGACATCATTGCCCTAATTTCAGAAAAAAAACACAAAGTCCTTTTGGAAAGGTGCCAAAACGTCCCTTTGTGGTCGCCAAAACGTAAGTGCCACAACTCATAACACAGTGATAGGATTCTGGGTTGTTTTGGTTTTTTTCATGTGATACTTTATAAGCACTAAAAGAGCATCTTTGTGGCTTCTTTTGCTGTGACGGTGTCGGTTTATGGAGCTGTGTATTCCATTTTTAAATATATTGTGGTGTAAAAATGTACTTTATAGCTTTGTATACACTTACTGTTTTGTATATATGAATTTTGTAAATCTTATTAAAATGTGATTTGTTCCTATTTGGCTTCACAGTGTCTGCGGAGCAATTTCAATTTTTTTAGGGAGCAGCCGTTACAATCCACGCTATAATATACGAAGTTGGCAACCAGTCATCCCAAAAGCTTAGAAATACTTTGCAACTGCCTGTTGGGAAAGTGGGCTTATTAACAAGAGACCCTCCTCATAAATGTACAGCAGAGTAACTTGTTAGCAGCGGTGTGACCCAAAGTGATAAAAAGGGAAAAAAAACATACAAACCAATGATATCTCTTCCATATGAGGCTTTTCTTTGTAGTAAAATAATATAATTGCACTATTTACAAGGACAGGGTTTCCATAACACAGAGGTCTTTATACTTCCTTCCCTCCACATCAGACCTGGATGAGAGCCGTGTTTAACCCAGTTTGGATGCGGCTCTCACCCCAGGTCTGACGCAGAGGGAAGGACATTCGCATCCAAACTGGGTTAAACACAGCTGTCACGCCAGGTCTGACGTGAGAGGGAAGGACATCCACATCCAAACTGGGTTAAACACGGCTCTCGCCCCAGGTCTGACGCGGGAGGGAAGGACATCCGCATCCAAACTGGATAAACACGGCTCTCGC
This sequence comes from Anolis apletophallus, assembly GCA_030556195.1. Lineage (NCBI taxonomy): Eukaryota > Metazoa > Chordata > Lepidosauria > Squamata > Anolidae > Anolis > Anolis apletophallus. The sequence continues at coordinate 113,543,874 of JARBWK010000011.1, read as the reverse complement.
CCCAGGTCTGACGCGGGAGGGAAGGACATCCGCATCCAAACTGGGTTAAACACGGCTCTCGCCCCAGGTCTGACGCGGGAGGGAAGGACATCCGCATTCAAACTGGGTTAAACACAGCTCTCGACCCAGGTCTGACGCGGGAGGGAAGGACATCCGCATTCAAACTGGGTTAAACATGGCTCTCGCCCCAGTTCTGACGCGGGAGGGAAGGACATCCGCATTCAAACTGGGTTAAACACAGCTCTCGCCCCAGGTCTGACGTGGGAGGGAAGGACATCCGCATTCAAACTGGGTTAAACACAGCTCTCGACCCAGGTCTGACGCGGGAGGGAAGGACATCCGCATTCAAACTGGGTTAAACACAGCTCTCGCCCCAGGTCTGAC